>PVHX01004055.1:70935-134121 GCA_004024805.1 Geosciurus inauris
GGGTCTGCTTCTTGCTCCAGCAGAGCAGTTTTACCTACCCCCGGGGTCTGGGTGAGTGACTCTGCGACCGTCCACCCCATAAACCCTCATCCCGTGGGACCCCAGACCTCGTCCTCTGGGACCCCAAAACTCATCCCATCGGATCCCATCCCTCAGTCCCCTCGTCCTGCGGGACCCCAACTCGTGGAGCGAACCCACGTGAGGCACGAAATAAACAACAATATAATATCTACACTTCGAATTTTGCTATAGGTCATGAAAAATACATTCACCAGAACATATTCTCAGTTATTTTTTTTAATGCCAGGTTAAATTTTGTCAGTATTCCCTTACTTCACCAGAAGGAACACTGACAACGTATCATATAACCATATGGCATTTCTCTCATCTCAAGGATAATGGTTCCTTTAGGATTTTGTTATAAATTTTTTAAATAGTTATCAAGTACATGATTTCTCCAAACCATACCTATGATATAATACAATGAAATTTAAGAAGAAAGCAGCAAACTTTTTCATAATAAATACTTAAGAGAAAACTTCTTTTAAAATCCTTCTTTTATTCCAAAGAAGGATTGTACTTCATTTTCCACATATATAAACATTCTCTCTGTTGAAATCTAAAAGTAACTTAGAAAGTCGTGAAAAGTAATTTCAAATGAATTATCTACATAAAATACTTTCCATGGAAACATAAGTACATGATACTTTAAAAATATTCTTCCTTGTTTTCACAAAGTCCAATAACTACATTGTATCCTAGATCTATATTAGAGCAATCAATACAATATTGAGACTGGATGTATCAGACCCTTAATTTGATTTTCAGTGCATTAATCCATTTAGTTATGATCAGCATTGTTTTGCTGTTAATTTTATATAGAAAAATATTTTTAAAGTATCATTTATTATGAAGCACATTAGAGCTTTTATATTTCAAATGTAATTCTACATGTTTTTCAAGACAAAGCAAGTATAATATTATTTGTTTAAATGTCATTTAAACTATTTTATTTAAAATTTATGCTCAGAATATTTAATAATAATATTGATTTCTCACAAAATCTTTTTAATCTACTTGTAAAAATTTCCAAAAGAATTTCAAGCATTTTTGTAATACATGTAGTCGGCATTTAAAAAAATGGCTTGTATAGAAAAAAGATATTCAAACACGCATTCTGCTTATATTTAACATAAATAACTGAACAAATTAATGTAGGGTTACATTTTCAAAATCAATTTCTAAGAATAGTGTGTTTGATTAATCACCATTCCTAGAAACAAGAATTTCTTTTTCCTTCAAATTTGTGTTAGAATTGTAACTTTCGTGACTTTGTCAGCTCCAATCATTCTACACAGCATTATAATTGGAGACAGGTGGTTCTAGATTGCTGGCAATTGATCATATGATGTCTTTAAACAGATAATATCAGCTTTACAGACATTATACTAATAATATTTCTTCAGTATTTCTGACAGACTATAATCCAGTTCAGGTGGGTCAAATGGAGTATGAAAGAAGGCCCTTTTACCCTTGCAAAGAAACAATGTGAAAGCTATTGCCAGAACCAATTTGTGTATGAACTATTATAAGAAGTGCATCTTGCCTATTTTTTCATGCCATAAAGTCTCTGTAAAATTGGGATATTAACAGCACCTATTTCATAGGGTTGCTGTGAACAGTGCCTGCTTCCCATAAGTAAGGAGTGTTGTGTATACATTAATAACTATTGCTATTGCCTGTTTCTGTATTTCTCCCTCTGATTATTCCTAGGAACTCAAATTCTTCTCACTCTATTGTGCAAACTAATTAAACTTCCCAGACACTAACATCTAGGTGTGTATGTTCTTATTTGTTCCAATAGTATTCTGACCATCTTCCAACACAATTCTTATACTCTACTAAAATTGCCTTATTAATTGATGGACTATAAGACCTACTAAGACATGAAGCGTGACTCTTGATTACAGTTGTATGTAAAGTGGTTAGCATTGATCTACTACTCAGGGAATATTTGGGTAGGAAAGAGAGAGAACAAGGCAGGCAGGCAGACTACTCCAGTTATTATTTCATTTGTCATTTATTCTAATTTTCTATAATCTTCTTTAACCATGTGTACAAAGACCTTTCTTCACTCTTAGGTTTATAAGTGTTGCAAAATACAATTTTTAATTCATTTTTGTTTTTGAATTTTAAGAATTTTTATATGCTATTTTTTATGAAACACTTCCATATAGAGATGCTAAAATAATATCACTTTAACCAAAAGATTAGAAGTGAATTATATGAATATTTACATTAGGGTTATAAATAACCTCATATTATTTCAAATCAGGTTTTCTTTCTTCTTTCTGTGTTTATTTTTCTGTTACTGCAACAAATACCAGATATAAATCAATTTAAAAAGGGGAAAGGTTTGTTTAGGCTCACAGTTTTGGAGTTTCTAGAAGATCAGGACATAATGTTTTTAGGCCTGTAGTTGGGGGCAGCACATCATGACAGGATTGTGTAACAGAGCAAACAGTTTACCTCATAGTTGAAATGTGAAAAAGAGACAAAAGAGACCACGACCCCATTTCCCCTTTCAAGACAGCTCCAAATTATCTAAAATCTTCCATTAGGTCTATTATGCCCCATCTCTTAAAAGTTCTACCAACTTCCAAGAGTGCCAAACTGGGGACCAAATCTTAACAAATAGGCCCTTTTGGTACATTCTAGATGCAAACTGTAGCACCTTCCTTATTTATTTTTCTTCTTTTATTCCTTCTCTTTATATCCTCCTCTTTCTCTCCCCCCATTGACCTCCCTCTTTTTTCCTAATAATTTAGATCATTCCATTTTTTTGCTACCAATGGGATTTATCAGAAAACAGATTTCAGAACACCATGGATTTTGAAATTTTGAGTAAAGGATTGCATACTTGTCCTGTTAGAGTAGTTGAGAAATAAGGATCCAAAATACAAATATAGCTATTTAAGCATCCTAATTTGTTCTTCAGATGAAATGAACCATGGGCTGAACACTTCATTTACTATTAGTCAAAAATAAAGGGGTTTGGGGATGTGGCTCAGTGGTATAGCACTGGTCTAGAATTTGAAAGGCCCTGGGTTTGATTCCCAGCATTGAAGGAAGAAACAAATGTAAAGAATAAAATTAATATATCATATGCCTTTGTTGCCTGGGATAAAAATGATGCTACCTTTTCAGTTAGATTTAAAGGCCTCTAATTTAATAGCCTGGGCCATATGTCCTTGTTTTCTCTAAGATAAATTAGCATATACACATCCTATCTTCATATCTTCTCTGGCACCCACCTGGTTCACTGCTGAACTCCCTCTTATTTTTCTCCATGTTTTCAGCCTTATGCTCCCCAAACACTCCCATAGGAATGCCACCCTTTTATGGTTCCATGTAAGCCAGCAGCTATTTGTCTCTACTGTTTCTTGAGCCCACTGTCCATATCACTGTGATTTGTCCCATTGTTCTAGGTTACCAGTGTCACCTCACACCAATAGTATTCTACTCTTTAACTTTATTTCTTTGTTGATATTCCACTAAAGAGGTGTTTGGGTGCATTATTCTTTTAAAAATAATAGTATTATTGTTACTGCTATTGTTATCGTTAACTTTTGATGTATTTTTAATTTTCATATAAATTTATTTCCTTTCAAAGAGTGACAAAAGGTGTATCCACACTGAACCTAAAAATATTTTCTTCTCTATATCTCATATTATTGTCATGTGCAACACATCAGACGGGATTCCCTCTTGTCTACTAGATTTTCTGAAGGAATTTCATTTTTCCTCCATATGCCTCACTCCATGAAGGCCTCCTGAATTAAGGTTCTCTAAAGTAACAGAACCAATAGGATGTGTATATGCATGATCATAAGAGATGAGTTATTATATTATCTTACATGATTAGAAGCTGGATAGTTCCACAATCTTATCTGAATTTGAGAGAGCTGGAGAAACCAGTAGCACATCTTCCAAGATGCTGGATCCTCAGAGCAAGAGGGACCAATGATGTAGCCCCAGTCCAAGGCTGAAGGCCTGAAACATTCCTGGTGAATCAATGATGAGTATCCACATTAGATGAGTTAAGGAGCTGGATGGAGTCTGATGTCCTTGGGTGATGGTAGCAGCAATTGATGATTGAGCTTGCATCTTCAGTGCCCCGCCAAAGCTCACAACAATCTCACAATGAAAAGTAAATTTTGTCAATTTCCAAGAGTCTCCACAGTATCAACAGTTCTGGGACTGCTCCAAGTTCAAGTCCAAAGTCTTCTCTGAGGCTCAAAGCAATCTTGCATTGTGAGCTCTTGTAAAATTAAAAGCATTTTTACAAGTATCCAATATATAAAGGTAGAGAGTATATATTTCCATTCATAAAAATAGGGGCATAGAAAAAAGGGATGGGACCAAAGGCCCTTATTAAGCCTTTGTTCTTCTTGGGCTCTTGGCCTATTTGATGTTTCTGTCCACATTCAGGGTTGAGGTTCCTCTTCAGTTTGCTGTATCATATGTCAATCTTCTCCAGAAACACCCTCATAGACATATCTAGAAGTCTCTTAATTCTAAGCATTTCTCAATACAATCATAGCTGTTTTCATCAGCTTGTTTTGCTGCTGTGACTAAAGGACCTGACCAGAACAATGGTAGAAAAAAAAGGTTTGAGGGCTCACCATTTCAGAGGTCTCAGTCCATAGATAGCCAGCTCCATTCCCTGGGACTCCAGGCTAAGCTGAACATCATGGCAGAAGAGTGTGGCAGAGGGAAGCAGCTAACATGATGATCAAGAAACAGAGAGAGAGAAAGAGAGACTCTACTCACCTGATACAAATATATATACCCCAAAGCCATACCCCTGATGTCCCACCTCCTACAGCCACACCTTACCAGCCTTCAGTTAGCACTCAGTTAATTCTTGTGAGGAGATTAACTCACTGATTGGGTTAAGGATCTCAAAAGCCAATTATTTTTCCTTTGAACTTTCTTGCATTGTCTCACACATGAGTTTTTTTGGGAACATAGCACATCCAAACCATAACATTCTTCCCCTGGCACCCAAAGCTCTCAACCATCTCACAATGCAAAATAAATTTTATCAAATTTCAAGAGTCCCCGTAGTCTTAACAGTTCTGATATTGCTCCAAGTTCAAGTCCAAAGTCTTCTCTGAGGCTCAATCAATCTTGCATTGTGAGCTCCTGTAAAATTAAAAGCAATCTACAAGTACCCAAAATATAAAGTATAGAGTAAATATTTCCATTCATAAAAATAGGGGCATAGAGAAAAAGGATGGGACCAAAGAAATACTGAAATCTAGCTGGGCAAACAAGTCCTGTAGTTCTGTGTCTGCCATCTGGAGCATATGGCATCATGATGTTCTCTCAAAAGGCTTGTGTTGCTCTGCCTGTGTAGCCTTGTTGGTTGTAGCACAAGTGGCCTTTCTGTTGGCTTGTCTCTGCTCAATTCCTGCAGCTTTCCTGGGACAATGTCCCACATTACTGGTATTCAGCTCAGGAGTCTCTACTGCATCTTTAGCTTCCTCCTCACATCTCCTCACCTTGTCTTCTCAGGGAGTGCCCACAGGGACACTGAACTTGATGTACTTTGCCTGGCTTCCAAGGCCTTCCTTTGAAATCCTGGTGGAAGCTTCCATGACTCCCTAGCTCCAGCACCCTGAATTCCTGCAGAACTAGCACCACATGGTTGACGTCAAGGTCTCCTACCATCTTGAGCAGTAGCCAAGTCTGCAGCAGCCTCTGAGTGCCTGGGTAGCTGAGCATGTTGAAAAAACTTCCTAGGCACCCTTGTGCAAGAAGGGTGTCCCATTGGTCTCTTCAAATTTTTTCTTTTACTTCCTTAAGTCTGAGATTAGTGTGGTCTTTCCATCTCCTGAGATGCCCTCAGGCCATCTTTCTTATAGTCTCTGCACAAAGTTTTTAGCATTTTTCTAGTGGCAGTAATGTCTTTGACACTGCAACTTCCTTAGCCTCAGTTTTACTCTCATCTTTCAAATTCAAGTTTTTCAAATCTTTTTGTTCAGCTTTCTGTTCCTGAATATCACAATAAATTTGGATAAAAGCCACCAGCAATATCCATGCTACCTCATGAATTCTATGATGCTTAGAAATTTCTTCTACCAGATTAAGAAGTCCGTCGTTTTTACAATCAGACTCATAGAAAGTCTCAGGACATGAGCAAAATGCAGACAACTTCTCAGTGATAACATAATATGAAAGGTCTCTATTCCAAATTCTAATAGGCTCCACTTCTTGTCTAAACCCTCTTGAGCCCTGTCTTCACTGTCCAGAGTTCTGTTTGCATTCTGGTCTCCTGAGCTCCCACCAGATTCAGCCATTAAGCTCTGTTTACCACAACCTAAAGCATTTCCAGCTTGAAGAACTACACATCTCAAAGTTCTTCCAACCAATTCCAAAAAGCTCCAATATTTTGAACCACACGGTCAGGTTAGTCACAGCAATGACCCTCCTCCTGGTGTCAATTTCTGTTTTTAGTCAGATTTTTCACTGCTGTGACTTAAGGACCTGACCAGAACAATGGTAGAGAAGAAAAGTTTATTTGAGGGCTCACAGTTTCAGAGGTCTCCAATCCATAGATAGCTGGATTTATTCCTCAGGTCTCAAGGTGAGGCAGAACAATATGGAGGAAGAATGTGGCAGAGGAAAGCAGCTCACGTGATGATCAAAAGTAGAGAGAGAGAGAGAGAGAGACTCCATTCACCAGATACAAATATATATACCCTAAGGCCATGTCCCCAAAGTCCCACCTCCTCCAGCCATACCCTACCAGCCAGTTACCACTCAGTTAATTCCTATGAGGGGATTGATCATTGATTGGGTTAAGGCTCTCAAAACCCCATCATTTTTCTTCTGAACCTTCTCACATTCTCTCATATATTAGCTTTTGGGGTAAACCTCACATCCAAACCACATTGCCCAATCTTAAATTTTGCTTTTCAGTGCTTCCCACTCTAAGGTACAGTAAGCCTATTTATCCCTGCCTGAAACCTGAAATCATTTTCAGGACAATCCGAACATGCTTATGAATTATTATTTTTTAAATCTCAGGCATATCATAGCTCAATTTTGAAATGAGAGAGACTCTCACTATTAAATAGAGTCACATTTAATAGAGGAAAGAAATGCAGATTACATAGGCAGCTTAGGTAGCTTTTGTCATTTTACTCTTTGACCTGAAATGTTGGCTACAATTCCATATATGAAGCTTGGGTCAGCTGGACACAGTGGTGCATGCCTGTAATACCAGCACTTTGGGAGGCTGAGACAGGAGAATCTCAAGTTCAAAGCCAGGCTCAGCAATAGCAAGACACTAAGCAACTCAGTGAGACCCTGTCTTTAAAGAAAACATAAAGTAGGGCTGGAGACGTTGCTCAGTGTTTGAGTACCCCTGAGTTCAATCCCCAGTACAAAAAAAAAAAAAAAAAAGAAGCTTTGTTTCACTTCCTTCATGAAGAATCATTCTGAGGAGTAACTACTATTGATGGAAGTATGATCATGAAGTTTTTTAAAACTGAAAATTAGTTAATTCATTTGCTGAGTGATTCTACAAGTTATTTTACTTTGCTTCAAATTATAAACTGTCAACTTGGAATTTATCCCAGTTTTTTTCAGCAATAATATGACCCATATTATCCTAACAAAATATATTACATTTTAAATGTGTAACTTTCATTTCAACATTTAAGTCCACACTGGTAATCACAAAACATTATTATGAAGGCCTTTAGGGAAAAATTCATCATAAGTATTTTCTTTTCTTACATCTTCATAAAATATTTTTGTAATTTTTTCTACATTTAAAAGGAAGCAGATGTCAGCATCCCTACTTCTATTTTAATCTAGCATAATAAACGAATGATGAAAGAAGTATTTTGTCCACTATTTTACTTCTTTTTTTTTTTTGGTACCGGGGATTGAACTCAGGGGCACTCGACCACTGAGCCACATCCCCAGCCCTATTTTGTGTTTTATGTAGAGACAGGGTCTCACTGAGTTGCTTAGCGCCTCGCTGTTGCTGAGGCTGGCTTTGAACTCGCGATCCTCCTGTCTCAGCCTCCCTAAGTGCTGGGATTACAGGCTTGAGCCACCGTGCCCGGCTTTCCACTATTTTACTTCTATCATAGATCTATTTAGTGCTTCAGAAGTTTACTTTAGAAATATTTTAAATTATTTAATGCAAAATAATAAAATGAATAAAAATTCATTTCATAGACTCTGCAAAAACAATATAGTTATAGCTTTTGAAATATGGCTATATAGAATCGTTTTTTAGAATCAATAAGTTAATGTCTATATTTACTCTGATTTACATAAAGAATACTTTTTTCAGCAAATAGTGGAATTGTTCATATTTTTTTAAAATTATAATATTAGTTTGAGATACTAAAACATTTGTATTTACTAAAAATGAATTATTTAATTTTAAAGCTAAAGAAAAATATCAGTAATAATTAAACATAAAGTTCTAAGCCTAAACAAAATGATACCTAAGAACATATTAGACCAGGCTTAGATTATTACAAAATCTGATAAGCAAAAATCTAAGAAAATCATACAAATTTGAATTGACTTTTTCTAGTATACCACAGGTGTGGTTATTTAAAATATCACATTAAATTCAAATTATTCCATTTAAAAAAATGAAGGAATATATAATTTGCTGTTGAACTTTTAAAGAAAAGCTAAGCATGTTTTAAAAATATAATACTGAATTTAATATTTTTAAAATAAAAATACATTTATTGAAATTATTTTTCTTTTCATTTCAAATGACCATTTTTTCAAATGGTAATGAAAATAAACAATTTATATGCATATATTTTAATCAAATTGTTGGTAATCTATTTGTTGTACCTCTATTAATATTGTAATATTCTATTTGACAGTATTTCCAAGACAATATATAAATTATTTGAGTACTGAACTCATTAGAGTAATTTAATTTTTAAATTAAATCATTTTCCTGAAATAAAAATAAGTTTTCCTGAAAATAATTTACAGAGAACGTTCAAGAAGCTGCACACACTACTATAAATGAAACAGATGGGATTTCCTGCCTACATAGACATATGTTCTCTTGGTACTAGCAATAATAACCAACCAAATAGATAAACAAGATAATTTCAGGTTTTAATATAGGCAGTTGGAGAAACAAAAGGTGATAAACAAAGAGTGTAACCAGAGTCAACTTTTAAAGGAAGTATATTTAAGATCAGAACAATGAGTCAGAAATCCATGCAAAGATGGGGGGAAGAGTGTCCTGTGCTTAAGGGTCACTAATTTTGAAAACTGGCAGGTGGTAAGAGGATTCACATATTTATAGACCAAAATAAGGCCAATGTGGCTGAACTGGTGTGAGTGAATAGACATAAAATAGTATGTGTTGACAATGGAGAAGAGACCAGAGGAGCTTATCCATACATTTTTTTTTTTTTTTTTTTGGTACCAGAGATTGAACTCAGGGGTACTTGACTACTGAGCCACATCTCCAGTCCTAATTTGTCTTTTATTTAGAGACAAGGTCTCACTGAGTTGCTTAGTGCCTCAACGTTGCTGAGGCTGGCTTTGAACTCATGATTCTTCTGTCTCAACCTCCGGAAGTGCTGGGATTACAGGTGTGCACCACCACGCCCGGCTTCATCTACAGTTTTAATAAGATGTTTAAATGCAATGAAAATACATGGAGCCTTTGCAGAAACAGTGAGGGGAATTGTCATGAACTCATTTCATTTTGTTTTAAATATTAAGGATGATTGTTATACTTGCGATATGGAATGTCCCCCCAATAGTTCATCTTTTGTAAGCACAGTGCCCAATGCTGCAGGTTCAGAGGTGTGGCTTTTAGGTAATGATTAGAGCTCTGACCTCATCAATGGATTAATCCATTGATAGCTGAATGGACTATGTGTGGTAACTGTAGGGAGGTGGGCTAAGGCTGAAAGCAGCATATCACTAGGGACATGCCCTGGGAAGTACAGTTTGTCTCTGGCACTCACGTTTTCTCTCTCTCTCTCTCTCTCTCTCTGTTTTTCTTTCTCTCCCCTGCTATCAACTTCTCCCTCTCCCTCTCCCCCCAACTCTTCCTCTATCCTTCCCTCTGCTGGCTGCTATGAGCTAAGAAGCTTTCCTCTGCAATTTGTTTCTGTCATGATATTCTGCCTTATCTCAGGCCCAGAGCAATGGAGTCAGCCAAACATGGACTGAGACCACTGAAACTGTGACCCCAAATGTACATTTCAGTTTTAAAGTTGTTCTTATCAGATGTTTTGTCCTAATGATAAAAAGTTGACTAACACAATGATGAATACAAAATAAATTGAAGAGGAAAAGAAAGGAATGTAAAATAATCCATGCTGGGGTCACAACAGAAACATAATGCCATGGGCAGATTTGATAAATTCTTTTGAAAATGAAGAAGTAAAAGGACATGGTTATAGGTCGGATCTGGAAGAAAGGAAAATCCATTTATTAGGTTTTAGCCTTGAGCAACTTGAAAAGATATGAAGAACTTAACATCAGGAACTCAATTTTAGATATATCATATCTGAGGTAACTGTTATAATCCAAAAGAAGATATCTAAGAGCTTTATATGTGAATCTAGAAGTGAGAAGGGAGGTATAAGCTGTTGTAGATGATTTTAAATATTGAGAGAGTAATTAAAGATCTGAAAATTGCTTAGATTTTTTTAATGCCACATTCATTTGTCACATATATATTTTACACAAAAGAAACGTATTTTCAGCTTACTATTGCAAAGGTAAAAATTTCTTGCCCTCATGGATATTATATGGAAATAGAACTTCTATTTATTTTATCTTGATCCAGATTAATTTGAATAACAGACTTCATTTTTTAAAGAAAAATTATGTGGAAAGAGAAAATCCATTTAGACTTTCAAAAATTTTAACAAATCTCTACTGCTTTAAAATCATTTTAAATGCAGAATCAGAAATGAATGGAGGACAATGGCCACAATCAAATCAATGGTATTCACAGAGCAGTATGAAAGTAGCGAAAATCCCAAAGCCTGCAGTTAACAATAGTCTTATTTGTCATAGTTTAATTCACAAGTCTTATAAATGATGCATAATTTGAAGTGAAAAATGAAGCCCCAGTGTTGAATGTTCTTAAATGTAGTTCAGAAAGATATATTACCCAGGATCTTTCAAAACTCTTTATATTAGTGAAGAGAAGTGGTAACATGGTGAATGAAATTTGGGATTGAATATGGCAAAAATAGTTCAATTTTAACAAATGGAAATTCTATACTTATAATGGGCTTTGATTTCTCAGATGCATTCTGGATGACAAACCAGGCAGCTGATAATAGCAAGTAAGAAAGGTTAAAATTCAGGGTGAGACTCAGCAAGGCAGAGTGAAAATAACTGATCAGAACAGTCAAGGAATAGTAGGTTTCCAGGGAACCCTGAGAAAGGGCAACAGATAAAATCCAAGTATATAGTTAAGATTCAGCAATTTTCATATGCTATGAGCAGCCTGTATTTGTTAAAGCAGTATTTGTTCCCAGCTTTAATCATTGGACAAATTTTGCCAATGATGATACTTTGATTTTCATAAACTTTATTCTAGTGCTTTGTTTGAAAATTAATATTGCTTTTAGCCAAGGCTGAATAGGGAATCAGAAGCTCAGTGGCATACCATCACGCCACTCAGGGTCCTCTGTTCCTCTTATAATGCAAAACCCAGTTTCAACATATGGGTTCCTATTGCCTTGCTTGAGAACACATGCCCATTTTGAGACTGGATTAAAAAAAATTAACCTTAGTTTTGAAACTCTGACGAGTACTTACATTTTATATAGAACTGCAGCCCTGCTTTGTCTCCTTCAGAGATGAAACATGGAATCTGATTCTGGTCCTTAGGATTATTTGTTCATTTGTTTATTGCAAGTTATCAGATAACATACAGTGAACATCCAATTAAACTTGAATTCAGATAAACAATGGATTTTTTTAGTGTGATTATTCCCCATGCACTGAGTTGTTTAGTGCCTCACGGTTGCTGAGGCTGGCTTTGAACTTGTAATTCTCTTGTATCAGCCTCCCAAAGTGCTCAGATTACAGGTGTGCGCCACCGCGCCTAGCAACAACGTGTTTTTTCATTGCACTGTTCCACTTATACACAGATTGATCTGCCCTTCCTTCCTTTCTTCCTTCTTTCCTAGATTTGTGACAATGCTAAAAAAAATTTCAGAGGAGGTTTATTGCCTAGAAATGTAAAAATATATAAAGGTATGTGATGAGTCCATAAAATATATGTAGATAAGCCGGATGTGGTGGCGCAAGTCTGTAATCCCAGCACTTAGGGAGGCTGAGACAGGAGAATTGCGAGTTCAAAGCCAGCCTCAGCAAGGGCGAGGCGCTAAGCAACTCAGTGAGACCCTGTCTCTACATAAAACACAAAATAGGGCTGGGGATGAGGCTCAGTGGTAGAGTATCCCTGAGTTCAATCTTTAGTACCAAAAAAAAATATATATATATATATATGTGTAGATAGTACTGTTTTATTATTTACTATCATAAAACATGCAAACATCTACTATGAAAAGTTAAAATTTATCAAAGTTATACATACACTTATATACCATACACATTGCCATTTGTAGTCTAGAGAAATGTGAACAAATGTAAAAATGCAGTATTGAATCATAGCTACCTAAAATTTACTGTAGTACATATTGGCCCTCTGTAATAATTTCTTAGGCACCATCCCTGCCCACTGCTGCAATTGCAGTGAACTCTGGTGTTTATTATCCATTTTAGACATCATGTGAAGCTAAAAGTTTCTACTGATCATGTCAATGTGAGCAGTCACATTCCTTCCCTGGTAAATTATACATTACAGTAAAAAGGGATATCTTGCAAATCCCATGCATTTTCAGCATTATATATCATACAGAATATGTGTTAATTAACAATTTATATTATCAATGAAGTTTATGGTCAGTAACAGGCTATTAGTAGCTGAGTTTTGGGAGAATCAAAAATTACAAGCATTTTCAGCTGCATGGAAGTCAACACCATAACCCATACAAGGGTCAACTGCACTACACAGTATTTGTTATTTACCTGAAAGTTAAATGTAACTGGACATTATGTATTTTTATTTCCTGAATCTGGAATCCTGTCAGGTCTTCCTGGCAGTGATGGCCTGTTTCATCTTCAGCTTAGTACCTGGAGCTCAAATATTCGTCCAATTAGTGCCAGTCAACTTCCCCAGAATTCCATCATCAGTATCATTATTCTGTTTCTCTAACTGCTTTCCTGAGATCTTGTATGTTGATTTATCTTACCAGAGTCTTGGTTTGATTAATCAAAACTAGAGTTAAAAACTGAATTTCATGTCAAAGTGCTTTGGATCACCTCTTATAGTAGGTAGATGTCATGCATGGTCTTTCCAGCAAGAACTATTGATAAAACTTCCAAAACAATTTATCAATAACATAATCAAAGGCAGGGTCAAAAGAATCTAAATGAACTGTTATCTGAAGACATGACTTTTGTCTAATTTCACTTCTTGCTTCATTTATTCTAACCTAATGCCTTAGAGGTGAGAAACATTATATTCTAGTTTAACAAATTCGTGCAGTATAATCAAAATAGGAATGTGCATTCATTTAAGCTTGTATTACCTCAGCAAAAATATAATAGAAATAAATATAATAGAAATAAAGGAAGTTTCTAAAACATTCCATTCTTGTTTAGGACATAGGAGAAAAGATTTCAATACATTTCATACCCCCCTGGGAATGACTTCCAAAGACACACCACTCAATTGAACTAACAAAGGAGCCAGTGCCACTTCTATTGTCAGGAAGATAGCACTTCTAGAATCATTCTCCCTGCCAGGACCAGGAACCTGATAAATTCAGTCATATCTGTAATTAGGAAACCATGGCTATAAGGCTGCCACACACAAAACTAAACCTCCTTTATCATAAACCACACCGGTAAAATGGATTTCTCAGGCCCTGCCTCTTAAATCCAATATATAAAACTGAATACTCAAACCAGTGCTTATTTGATTTAGACAACTAAATACCTGAACATCTCTTCTTACCAGCAGAAATAGCAATTACATCAAAAACTTGGAATCTATTCCAATACACCTTCCAAACATCATGCAAAGAAATCATAGTTTATTGCCTGAACCTAAATCTTATCTGGAACCCCAGTTTCAGTGAGGTCTGGGAAGTGCTGTCTATAGTCATCCAACATCTAAATTTAAGAATTACTAGAAGAAGCATAGAATATTTTAGGGGTAACAATCTACCCAGGATGTTATATTATTTTATAAAAACCTAAATGCATATACATATCAAATTCAGTAATCACTTGATTTCAAAACACAGGAATTAAATACAGTGATCTTAGATCATGTAAATAGTTAAATAAATTTTTAATTCCATCTGAAAATAAGCACGGGTTGAAAAATCAAAGCTTCGAGAACCACTTAGGGCTATGGATATGGGATGTAGCTCATTGGTAGAATGCTTGTCTATCATGCAAGAGGCCCTGGGTTCAATACCCATCTCTAAACAAAACAAAACAAAAAGAAAAAAACCCTGCTTAGATGCTTTCATTGATAAGTTATACAGTTGATTAACATAAGCACAATATATTATGTTCTGTGTTCACAAGAACCTACTAAATTTATGTCCAGCACAGCACACCCCTACTCTAGCTGTATGATCACTTAACTCAGGAAAAATACGGATGTCGATGCTACTTCTAAAATCAGTTCAATTTTCTAGGTGCCTAAAGATTCCCAGATATATCTGATATGCATTAAGTTTGAGTATCATTAGTTCAGCTTCAAGATAAGTTTTTCTGAAAGCAAGTAAAAAACCTGAGAAATGTTGAATGCCTGGTTCCTATCTAGAATTTTATCATTATTATTGATTGTGATTGTTAAAAATGGTTATGATAGGGCTGGTGTTGTAGCTCAGTGGTAGAGTAGCTTTCCTAGCATTTGTTCAATCCTCAGCCACCACATAAAAAAATAAAATAAAAGCATTAAAAAATGGTTGTGATAGATTTAGGTAGAATTTCACTAGGCATATTTACACAAAGTCATTTTATTCAGCCATAAAGAAGAATGAAATTATGGCATTTGCTGGTACATGGATGAAACTGGAGAATATCATGCTAAGTGAAATAAGCCAGTCCCCAAAAATCCCAATACCAAATGTTCTCTTTGATATGTGGTTGCTAACACGCAACAAGGGAAGGTAGGGATGAGAAGAATAGAAGTTCACTGGATTAGACAATAGGACTGAAGGGAAGGCAGGGGAGGATGGGAATAAAAAATGCAGTAGAATGAATTGGACATAACTTTGCTCATCTATGAATACACTACCAATGTAACTCCACATTATGTACAAACACAAGAATGGGATCCTAAGTGACATGGATTATATTCCATGTAGGTATAATATGTCAAAATATACCCTACTGCAAAGTATATCTAAATACAATAAATAAAAATAAATAAATTTTTTTAAAAAATAAGAGTTAAACTGTGATTTTGATCATACCAAATATTTTGCACAACTTTATTTATTTGAGAAAACAGATTATCTCTTTAATAGTAACAACATTTTTAAAAGTTAAAAAAAGGACAGGGGCTGGGATTGTAGCTCAGTGGTAGAGCCTTGCATGCTTGAGGCACTGGGTTCGATCCTTAGCACCACATAAAGATAAATAAAATAAAGATATTGTGTAAAAAGTATTTTAAATTTTTTTTAAAAAAGGACAAATTAGATTACAATGGGAGACTAATCTTTTATAATCACAAACAAGGTTCAGCTGGAAATTACTTTTAGAGATTAAGATTCTTATTGGGTATGGACTAATTCATGCATTTGTTTTGATAAAAGGAATTACACTTTGGAAGAAACTTTTTTGAAGCTAATAATTTTGAAAAAAATTTTTAAAGTTTTTATACATCATTAATAAAGTATGATCTGCTAAAAATAGTCTGATATAAATACAAAAGCTTTACAATGTCCCAATAATTGTATAGTTTTTGCATGGCAAGTATAAATATGTATTCTAGAATTTATTATGACTCAGTATTTAAGGATATAATTAAAATTTTGTGAAAATTACATATAAATTCTTCTAAAATTCTTCTCAGCACAGTGTATTGTACACTCTAAACTCTTGATAAATTAATTTTTAAGTGGATTCATGCTGGAATTATCCAGCAAGGGAAAAGATAATCACTATCACGTAAGAAAAAGCATATTACTCATCTTTATGAAATTCTCTTTATATAAACTGAAAGTTATTTCTACAGTGTTAAGTGATTTTCTAGGGTGTAGCTGCATTCCTTGTATTCTTCAGCATTCCTTCACAGTTTATCAGATGTTCCACTTGGATTTTGTAGATATTGATTTTTTGATTATTTTATTTAATAAAGCTTTCAAAATTTACAAATTAAAGGCAAAAAGAGAATACATTAAAAGTTATAAAATTAAAGCAAAATGGCATATTGTCAGTATAAAAGTAAAAAATAATAATGTACTGGATAGTGTCTACTCTAATGAATAACTTTACATCAAACAATTAAAAGTAAACCCTACTTCTCATATTTTTCCCTACAGTTTGAGTTATTCATATTTTCAGCCTTTTTTTATCCCTATTCACCTGAAAATTTTAATTTTACAAACTACTACATCTTCATATAGCTTGATCTATTCAGTATAAACCAATGCCTCCTAAAATAATTATCAAACATTAACATGAAAATGCAAGTCTCTGGCTCAGGAGACTGAGGCAGGAAGATCGTGAGTTCAAAGCCAGCCTCAGCAAATGTGAAGCACGAAGCAACTCAGACTTTGTCTCTAAATAAAATACAAAATAAGACTGGGGATGTGGCTCATTGGTACCCCCCACAATAAATAAATAAAACACAAGTCTTTCTGAGCTTTGATGATTTATAAACTTATGTGACTATGTTCTTTCACTCAAAGTATTATAAATTAGTATTTAGGTATCTGGATCACTTTGGTTACATTCTCCCTCCTTAGACGACTCATGATAAGCAGAAAAGGTGACATAGACTAAAATTCTCCAGAAGATATTGTGAATTCCATCCCCCGTTCAGCATACCTTCCTAAATGACAATGTTTAAAAACTAAAATATAAATTTAAGAGACTCATTTGCAGCCAGAATTCTAGAATCTTTCAGGTATAAGTTCTGGCAAAGAATTAGGAGAGAGGATAAAACTTGAGGCTGCAGGAGAAGAAAGGCACATAGTGTAAACACTTAGGAGAAGGTTTTTTGTTTTCTAAGATGGTCCTGTCAGAGATTCTAGCATCTGGTTTCTGTTGTCGTAAGTGCCAAATGGCAGCAGCCAGTGTTTTAGGGTTTCTCCAGAAGAGTCTTGCACTTAAGAGTTTCCCTTGGCTGCCTTTTCTGGGCTGCATCTAGCTACACCACCCACCTTCAATTCCTCCAAGGATTCTATAAGCCACACAATTGCGTCTAGTAAATCTTTCTGCTTAAAATAGTTAAAATGGAGTTCCGGGCAAGAGTTCCTGCTAACCAGCAGGAGCGCAAGAAAGGGCCCAAAACTGCCTTCAGGGACTACCATGGGAGCCCAGCCAAGAGCAGATCTGAGTTGCTAGCCATCAGCCACAACGGAGTCCACACCCATGGTAAGGGCCACCCACAGAGACCCCTGAGGGAGACCCAGCCTAAGTGAGGCCTGGGATTGCCCCCAGTTATGGGTCAGAGTTCCTGCCAACTGGCGGAAGCACAAGAGAGGGCCCAAAACCGTCTGCAGGGACTATATAGGGAGGCCAGCCAAGGCCATTTTACTGCCCTCTTGAGGTACTTCCACTACTGCCTCCACCAACTTTAGTGGCAGTAGTGTCCATTTGGGGACACATGCTGAAGACTAGAAGTAACTCCAAGGTGAGATACAGGTAATCTGTCGTGCCACTACAAGATTATAGGATAGGAACCGCAATACCTCAGATCGATATTTCAAGAAAGGAAGATACACAATCAACATGAAAAAACAAGGGAAGAAAGTACCCCAAATAAACAGATACCACAGTAATAGAATTCATTGACAGCAAAGTTGATGAAATGTCAGAGAAAGAATTCAGAATGTACATAATTAAAATAATCTATGAATTAAAGAATGACTTAAGTGAGCAAATACAGGCAAAAATTGATCAATCCAACAAAGAAATAGGAGAGCAAATAAAGGCAACCATTGATAACTCTAACAAAGAGATCAGAGAGCAAATACAGGTAGCAAAATGTTACTTTAGAAAGAGTTAGAGATTGTGAAAAAAAATCAGAAACTCTTGAAATGAAGAAAACAATAAACCAAATAAAAATCTCAATAGAAAGCATCACCTGGAAGACAGAACCTAGGACAATGAAGACAAACTATACAATCTTGAAAATAAAGTTGACCATACAGTGAAGATGGTGAGAAATCATGAACAGAACATACAAAAATTATGGGACAGCAACAAAAGGTCAAACCTAAGATTTATCAAGATAGAAGAAAACACAGAATTTCAAACCAAAGGAATGCACAATCTCTTCAATGAAATAGTATCAGAAAATTTACCAAACATGAAAAATGAATTGGAAAATCAGATACAAGAGGTTTACAAGACATCAAATGTACAAAATTACTACAGATCAACATGAAGTCACATTATAATGAAAATGCCCAGCATGCAGAATGATAGAATTTTAAAGGCCGCAAGAGAGAGGAATCAGATTACATATAAGGGGAGACCAATTTGGATCTCAGCAGATTTTTCAACCCAGACCCTAAAAGCCAGGATATTATGGAACAACATATACCAAGCTCTGAAAGAAAATGGATGCCAACCAATAATCTTATATCCAGCAAAATTGAGCTTCAGAATTGATGATGAAATAAAAACTTTCCATGATAAACAAAATTTATAAGAGTTTATAAAAAGAAAGCCTGCATTACACAGCAAAATATTCCATGAGGAGGAAATGGCAACCAACAATGAAAATATACAAAGAGAGGAACTAAACTAAAAAAAGGGAGGGGGGCAATCAAAGGAGAAACCAAGTCAAGGTAAAAACCAAAAATAAACCAAAATGACCGGGACTACAAATCATACTTCAATGATAACCCTGATGTGAATGGCCTAAATGCCTCAATAAAGAGACATAGACTGACAGACTTAATAATTAAAAAATAATTAAAATAATAATTTTAAAAAGACCCAACAATATGCTGCATTTAAGAGACTCATCTCACAGGAAAAGACATCCACAGACTGCAAGTGAAAGGGTGGGAAAAAAATATCACTCACATGGACCCCACAAACAAGCAGGAGTTTCCATCCTCATATCAGATACAGTGGACTTCAAACCAAAGTTGATGAAAAGGGATAAAGAAGGACATTTCATATGTCTTAAGGGAACCATGCATCAACAAGACATAACAATCATAAATATCTATGTCCCAAATAAAGGAGCTTCTACATATATCAAACAATCCTTCTCAAATACAAGAATCAGATAGGCCATAACAAAATAATACTTGGAGACTTAAACACAGCTCTCTTACCACTGGATAGATCTTCCAAAAAAAAAAAACTATAGAATCAATAAAACAATCAATAATTTAGACTTAACAGACATATATAGAGTGCTCCATCCATCAATGAGCGGATACACTTTTTTCTCAGTAGCACATGGATCCTTTTCCAAAATAGATCACATGTTATGTCACAAAGGCAGGCTTAGAAAATACAATAAAATAGAGATACTACCCTGTATTCTATTGACCACAATGGAATAAAATTACAAATCAATGACAGATTAAAAAATAGAAACTACTCCAACACCTCAAAACTAAATAATATGCTATTGAATGATGTATGGATAACAGAAGACATCAGGGAAGAGATAAAAATAAAATTCTTAGAGGTCAATAAAAATTCTGATATAACATATCGAAATCTCTGGGACACCATGAAGGCAATGCTAAGAGGAAAATTCATTGCATTAAGCTAATTTATTAAAAGAAGTAAAAGTCAACAAATAAATGACCTGACTCTTCATCTCAAAGCCCTAGAAAAAGAAGAAAAAATTAACACCAAAATAAATAGAAGACAGAAAATAATTAAAATCAGGGCTAAAATCAATAAAATTGAAAGAGAAGAAACAATTCAAAAATTGACAAAACTAAAAGCTCATTCTTTGAAAAAATAAACAAAATTGACAAACTATTAGCCACCCTAATGAAAAGGAGAGAGAATATAGAAATTACTAAATTTCATGATGAAAAAGGAAATATCACAACAGACACTACTGAAATACAGAGGATAATTAGAAACTATTTTGAAAATTTATACTCCAATAAAATAGAAAACCCTGAAGACACTGACAAATTCCTAGACACGTATGACCTACCCAAACTGAACCAAGAGGACATACACAACTTAAACTCCAATTTCAAGCAAGGAAATAGAAGATGCCATCAGGAGCCTGCCAACCAAGTAAAGCCCAGGTCCAGATGTATTCTCAGCCAAGTTTTACAAGACCTTCAAAGAAGAATTAATACCAATACTCCTCAAACTATTTCATGAAATAGAAAAGGAGAGAACCCTTCCAAACTTATTCTATGAGGCGAGTATCACCCTGATTTCAAAACCACACAGAGACACATCAAAGAAAGAAAACTTCAGACTGATGAATATAGATGCAAAATTTCTCAATAAAATTTTGGAAATCGCATACAAAAACATATTAAAAATATTGTGCACCATAATGAAGTGGGGTTTATTCCAGTGTTGCAAGGTTGATTCAACATATGAAAATAAATTAACATAATCCATCACATCAATAGACTTACAAATAAAAGTCATATGATTTTATCAATCAATGCAGAGAAAGCAATTGACAAAATATAGAATAGAAAAACTAGGGATAGTAGGAACATACCTCAACTTTGTAAAAGCTATCTATGCTAAACCCAAGGCCAACATCATCCTAAATGGACAAAAATTGGAAGTATTCCCTCTGAAAACGAAAACAAGACAAGGATGCCCTTTTTCACCACTTTTATTCAACACAGTCCTTGAAACACTTGCCAAAGCAATTAGAGAGATGAAAGAAACTAAAGGGATATGAATAGGAAAAAAAGAACTCAAACCATCATTATTTGCAGATGACATGATTCTATATGTAGAGGATCCAAAAAATTATACCAGAAAACTTCTGGAATTAATCAATGAATTCAGCAATGTAGCAAGGTACAAAATCAACACCCATAAATCAATTTCATTTCTATACATCATTGATAAACCCTCTGAAAGAGAAATTAGGAAAACTATCCCATTCACAATAGCCTCAAAATAATAAAATACTTGGGAATCAACTTATCAAAAGAGGTGAAAAGCCTCTACAATGCAAACTACAGGGCACTAAAAAAAGAAATTAAACAAGACCTTAGAAGATGAAAAAATCTCCCTTGCTCCTGCATAGACAGAATTAATATTGTCAAAGTGGTCATACTACCTAAAATGTTATATAGATTCAATAAAATTCTAATTAAAATTTCAACATCATTCCTTATAGAAATAGAAAATGCAATCATGGAATTTATTTGGAAGAATAAGAGACCCAGAATAGACAAAGCAATCCTTAGCAAGAGGAGTGATGCAGGAGGCATCACAATACAGACCTTAAACTATACTACAATGTTATAGTAACAAAAATGACACCAACATAGACATGTAGACTAATGGTATAAAATAGAATACACAGAGACAAACTCACTTAAATACAGTTATCTTATACTAGACAAAGGAGCCAAACATGTACACTGGAGAGAAGATAGCCTGTTCAACAAATGGTGCTGGGAAAACTGGAAATCCATATGCAGCAAAATGAAACTAAACCCCTATCTCTCACCATGCACAAAACTCAACTCAATGTGGATCAAGGACCTGGGAATTAGACCAGAGACCCAACACCTTATAGAAGATAAAATAGGCCCAAATCTTCTTCATATCAGATTAGGACCTTACTTCCTTAACAAGACTCCTATAGCGCAAGAAGTAAAATCAAGAATTAATAAATGGGTTGGATTCAAACTAAAAAGCTTCTTAGCAAAAGAAACAATCAATGAAGTGAACAGAAAGCCTACATTCTGGAAACAAATCTTTGCCACACACACATCTGATAGAGCACTAATCTCCAGGATATATAAAGAACTCAAAAAACTTAAAAAAAAAAAAAAAAAAACCCAATCAATAAATGGGCCAAGGAGCTGAACCGAAACTTCACAGAAGATACACAATCGATCAACAGACATATGAAAAAATGTTTAACATCTCTAGCAATTAGAGAAATTCAAATCAAAACCACTCTAAGATTTCATCTCATGCCAGTCAGAATGGCAATTATCAAGAATACAACCAACAATAAGTGTTGACAAGGTTGTGGGGAAAAAGGTACACTCATACATTGCTGGTGGGACTCCAAATTGGTACAACCAATCTGGAAAGCAGTATGGAGTTTTCTTAGAAAACTTGGAATGGAACTACCATTTGATCCAGCTATCCTACTCCTTAGTCTATGCCCCAAAAGACTTAAAAACAGCATACTACAGTGACGCAGCCACTTCAAAGTTTATAGCAGCTCAATTCACAATAGCTAAACTGTGGAACCAACCTAGACGCCCTTCGACAGATGACTGGATAAAGAAACTGTGGTATATATACACAATGAATATTACCCATCAATAAAAGAGAATAAAATTATGGCATTTGCAGGTAAATGGATGGAGTTGGAGAATATCATGCTAAGTGAAGTAAGCCTGTCGCCAAAAACCAAATGCTGAATGTTCTCTCTGATAAGTGGATGCCTATCCATAATGTGGGGAAGGACACAGGAAGAAGCGAGGCACTTTGGTCACAGGGGTGGGAAGGGGGAGGGGACATGGGGACAGTAAAGATGGTGGAATATGATGGACATCATAGTCCTAGCTTTATGTATGACTACATGTATGTTGTGATTCTATATCACATACTACCAGAGAAATGAGAAGTTTTGCTCCATCTGTGTACAATGAATCAAAATGCATTCTGCTATCATGTATACCTAAGAAGAATAAATAAATAAAATTATAAAAAATATATAATTAACATAGTATTAAGAGTGACTGTTATCTTAAATGGGGAGAAAAGAAGAGATGGGATAGAGGATCTCATGGTATCTTTGTCATTTTCTAGCTCTTGTGTGGGCTGTGAGTGCATGAGTGGAAAAATTTCTATTTTAATTCCTAAAGGATTTCTCCAAAACAAGTGAGATTATGAACTCAGAGAGCAATGGGAACTGTAAATATTTCTTTAATCTGACAAACTCACTTTTTGTTCTTATACAAATATATATGAAAATTGTATTGTCAATTCTTCTAATGTAGTCATTTGCTCAAAGGAAAGGACAAAATTACAAAAGAATCCCAAAATGAAAAATGTTAATGTGCATTGTAAAAAGCAGATTTTAAAAATTTTAAAAATCTGACAAGTAGTTTCTCAGAAATAAACACATTTGATTAGCATAATGGTTTAATTTATCATTTTAGAGTAAGATCAAGACTTATTACTTAGTCATTTAGGAAATTTTTTTTCAATTTTGGACCTCCCTTCCAGTGCAATCTGGAAGAGATGGGGCGAAGATTATTGGAGTCCCTCTCCTCTCTACCCCAAACTCCCTCACATCCAAACATAAACCCTAATTTTACACATTGCCTTCATTACATAAGAAATCTAAAGTATATATCAATGATTTGATCTCTATTTATGAACATGATTTAAATGAGGTTATAAAAATTTAATTAGTAAACCTAAAATCACATAAAATGAACACTCTGTGGTTAAGGTCATCACTCATGCTCAGGACAGAACTGGGGGCATTTCTTTCCCAGGTGTTTCATTCACCTCCAACTTTCAAGTACCACCCAGTAGTTTTTCTGCTATTGAGCACTCACTGTGTGCCAGATATTTTGCATTCATCCTCTCTAAAGATCTTCATTGTCAACAAGTTCCAGGTTGTACAGATCAGGAAACTTAGTCATCCGAGTTCATAGTACTAGTAATGTGGGGCTTACGTATGAATCTAGATCTGTCTCAATTTGAAGGAGATGGTCTTTTATTTTCAGACAGAATATTTAGAACAGGATAATTTGAAGGGTCACAGATTCCTTATAACTAAACTGGCGTATTGGGGGTACCAGAGTAACCAGTAAAAGCCAGTGTACACTGGCTTTCATGAACATTTGGAAAGGATAAAGGGTCAAAGTAAACCCCTATTCATCAGTCTTTATTTATTTTAACAATGTTACAGTATTACATGTAAAATATTATTATAACAATATTACAAATTAAATAAATACAAATGAAACCCTCAAAAAATAGTTAAAATGGATTCTGTTGTCAACATTTCAAAACCCTAACCAAAAAGACCATCAAGACATTTGGATACCCTATTCTAATTTTATACTTCAGGAACTGAGGAAAATACCTCCACAACAGATGCCAGTGGGATTGCTCTGAAACATAGACTAGATGGATTTGCATTTGTGTTGCCAGCAGAAACCTTTACTACCAAAATGAAAATCAAAATTACACTAAGATTTCACCTCACTCAAATCAGAATGGCAATTAACAAGAACACAAATAATAATATAAAGATATGGGGTAAGAGGTACACTCAAACATTGGGGATGGAACTGTAAATTAGCACAACCGCTCTGGAAACTAGTATTGGAGATTCCTCAAAAAACTAGGAATGGATCCACCATATGATTCAGCTCTTCCCCTCCTTTGTATTTATCCCAAAGATCTAAAATCAGCATTCTATAGCAATAGATTCACATCAATGTTTATAGCAGCACCATTCCCAATAGCCATATTATGGAACCAGCCCAGATACCTATCAACAGATGAATGAATCAGGAATATGTGGCATATACACACAACAGAGTTTTCCTTGGCCATAAAGAAGAATGAAATTATAGCAGTTAGCAGTAAATAGGATGGAAATGTAGAACATCATGCTAAATGAAAAAACAAGATTCAGAAAATCAAGGGTTAAATATTTCTCCAATGTGTCTAACATATGAGAAGACAGGCAATAGAGGGGATGGGGATCAGATATCATAAAGATATAGGGAAGATCAGTGGTGTAGATGGAAGGAGGAGGGATAGGGAAAGAGAGAAAATATGGAATGAGTTAAACAAGATAACATTATATTCATATGTGGATATGCCACAGGAAATTTCACCTTTATGTATACTCAGATGTATACCGATCAAAAATAAGTAAGTAGCTGGGTGCAGTGGTGCACTCCTGTAATCCCAGCAGCTCTGGAGGCTGAGGCAGGAGGACTACAGGTTCAAAGCCAGCCTCAGCAACTTAGTGAGGCCCTAAGCAACTCAGCAAGACCCTGTCTCTAAATAAAATACAAAAAAGTCTGGGGATGTGGATCAGTGGTTAAGTGCCATGGGTTCAATATCTGAAAAAAAAAAAAAAGTAAGTGAACAAATGAAAGGAAGAGTGGTAGACTAGAAGACAGAGCATATTGAGAGGGAAGGAGTATGGAAATCAAATTATAAGCATGTGTGTGATTTTGTCAAAATGGACCCAACTACTATGTATAGATATAATGCTCTAATAAATAAATAATAGAAAATAAGTAAATAAAAGAAAACTTTCCCCCAACTCCAGGGTCTTATAGGATTTTTTGGATTTAGGTGACCTCACCCATTGAAAGCTGCCCTGATTGGATTCAACCTTAGGTAAATATAGGCACATAGGTCTTTTCAATGGCATTTTACCTGACAAGAAGCAGATTTGGAAAGCACCTGCTTTCAGTCTACTCAGATGGTGGAATCACCCAGAGAATTATTATCAAATTTACTGCCAGTTGAAGACTGAATTCCTGATTCTGATTTTGTTTAACTCAGTATATAGACTCCAGTGCCTAGATAAATCTCCTTCCTTTGGGACCTGTTTTCTCTAGGCAAATGCCTATGTATGGTGATATTATTTTCTCTTTAGCTTCAAATATTCCTATAGAAGTTGATGTGTATATCCTATGTTATTAACAGGATACTACAACTTTTTATAGTACAACATTTTGAATGTAGACACAACTGTTACTGTAGTTGAAAAGATGTAGTTAGCCCTTACCTACCAATGTAACTGTAAAGATTTTCAAATTATTGGCATATAAGCACATTTTCCATGATTTTCTGGCCATTCTTGATAAAAGCCATGATTACATCCAGCTATCCTTTTGTACTTGATGATTCTGTTTCTTTTCCAGAGTCAGATATTAATAAAGAGCAAATATTCCTGTTTTTTAGTGAACATATAAACTATCAAACCTA
This sequence comes from Geosciurus inauris, assembly GCA_004024805.1. NCBI lineage: Eukaryota > Metazoa > Chordata > Mammalia > Rodentia > Sciuridae > Geosciurus > Geosciurus inauris. The sequence continues at coordinate 97,423 of PVHX01004055.1, forward strand.
ATCCTATTATACCTATGACCAGGTTACATTTACTAGTACCAATAAATAAGAAATAAAAGAGCTGACCTTTGCAAGATATTAGGGGAGGGTTAAAACTACCCTGAAAATACCAAAGCATACATGTGTGGGGTTTCTAAAGGATATAGAGACCAATGGCATACGACAGTTCCCCCCAACTTTTCCCCAGTTATCATCACAGTATATATGACCTTCCTTAAGTCTTTACTTAACATATTGTAGTAAAGTAGTTCCCCTTCTCAAAGTTTTAACTTTGTTATTCTAATTTTAGCAAAAAAAATTAAATTTAAAAATTAAATTAAATTTAAATTTAAAAATTTTAAAAATTTAAATAAAATTTTTTAAAATAGCACTAAATATTGGACAATTACATTGTGACTGTAATGAAAACTTAGCAGGCAATATCCAAAAATTCATGCCTTATAACCTTAATAAAATATGTACTATAATGGTATTGAGATTAGGGAACCACCCTAGGAGAATAAAGTTAAATATCATCAGCATGGGTATTGCATTTTGACCCAGCTTCATTCAGGGTTTTATATGGCATAGACACCATAACCTCAGATGAGATAGAAAACAATGGCTTTGATGAATGCATGTATTACTACCTGGAAATAATATGATCCACAGAGCTGGGCACGGTGGCAGATGCCTGTAATCCCAGCACTTTGGGAGGCTGAGACAGGAGAATCATGAGTTCAAAGCCAGCCTCAGCAACAGTGAGGTGCTAAGCAACTCAGTGAGACCCTGTGTGTAAATAAAACACAAAAGTAGGGCTGGGGATGTGGCTCAGTGGTAGAATACCGCTGAGTTCAATACCCAGTACCAAAAATATATATATTATATATTATATATATAATTATATTATATATATAATATATAATATTATATGTATATATTATATATATATTTTATTTATATATATATATATATTCCACAGAACAGTACTGGCCGCACATTTACAGGGAAATTATTAGTTACTTTTGCACATAAAGTTAAAAAATAATTGAAAGAATGTACCCATAATTTAATATCAAGGCTATGTTGCTATAATCATGGCTCAGGCCAGGCAACTTCCACACATCATTATCTTATCAAATACCTGCTGGACAACAGAATGTAGCGAAAGATATCAACAGATATTTTTAACTGACATTGAAATCTTGCAAGAACACATCTAATTGACGTAAAATTTCTCCCGAATTCTAACTGTAAGGGATTATGGGAGATAAATTTTTGGTTTGGTAACATCTCTGGAACAGGCTGGCAATCTCAAAAGAGAATGGTATAGAGACAGATTAAATCATGTGCATTTTTCACTTGAGTACTTGGTGTCCATTAGCCAACTCTAGCCCCAAACTAAGATTAGTTAGACACAATTATCATTGCAGTCATCAGTGAAGACTCACAAATTGAAAAATAAATATTTTGCATTGCAACAATATGTTTCTAAGTGCCAGACACCAAATAGTGATAGCTCAGAAAGTCAGAAATTTTTTTGTGGAATAAAAATATGAGAGTTCTGAAATGTTGCATCAAAATGAAATTTTACTTGTCAGACAAAGGCAAATTAACAATGCTATTAAGGTAAAGCTCTAAAATGCAATTTTTAATGATCCTATTTAATTTTTCTCTTGCTTTTGTTTCTACAGGATATTTAATACAAGAAGGTAGGAAAACCAGAGAGCTCATTTCCTTTGTGCTTAAAATCAGGAGCATATCATTCATGACTCTCAATTTAGTATATTAAAAAATAAGACAATAGTCTCTACCAAACGAATATTAAGAAGTAATCAGACCTCAAATTCTTCCAAATGATTCTTAATATTTATACTAGTCAAAAAGTCTGTTTATGTATCAGGGTAAAAAAAAATGTTGTAGCTTACTAGAGGAAATTTACAGTGAGTTATATGGAATTCTATCATATTATTTTTTTAAGCAGGAAAATACTCTCAGAATCAAAGTATTTACTGCCTTGCAGCAATAAACTGGCAAATCAAAAGAAAGCCATCATTGGTGGTGGTGTATTTATTGCTTTAAATTTATTCAGAAATGTTTTCATCAAGAAAGGAAAAAAATTAAAACAAGGGGCTGAGGTCATGGCTCAGTGGTAGAGTGCTTGCCTGGTATGTGTGAGGCACTGGGTTCGATTCTCAGCACCATATAAAATAAATAAACAAACAAATATATATATATATATATATATATATATGAAAATAACCATTAAAAAAAGCAAAACAAAAGAAAAAAACAACCCAGAGCATTTCTAAAACCCATAAGCAATTAATTCTAACAAGCTATCAAAAGAATAGAAATACCAACACTAAACCACATTGCCCCCTGGCATAAGGAACAGTATGTAAACTGAGAACAAAAAAATCTACAATAGTCTTCATTTTAAATTTTTTTTTCAGATTCTTTATTTTTAATTTGTTCTAATGAGTTATACATGATAGCAGAATGTATTTCAATTCATTGTACACAAACAGAGCACAAGTTTTCATTTCCCTGGTTGTACACAACATAGTCACACTGTATGTGCAGTCATACAACTGCCTAAGGTAATGAGGTCCATCTCATTCCACTATCTTTCTTGCCCCTATACTCCCTCCACTTTCTCCCCCCACCTTTGCCCTAAGTTCCTCCATTCTCCCCATGCCCCATCCATCCATTATGAATCAGCATCCACTTATCAGAGAGAACATTCAGCCTTTGTTTTTTGGGATTGGCTTATTTCACTTAGCATATTCTCCAACTCTATCCACTGACCTGCAAATGCCATGATTTTATTCTATTTATTGCTGAGTAATATTCCATTATGTATATGTCCCACAGTTTCTTTATCCATTCATTTATTGAAGGGCATCTAGGTTAGTCCCACAGTTTAAGTTACTGTGAATTGAGACGCTATGAACATTGATGTGACTGCATCACTATAGCATGCTGATTTTAAGTCTTTTGGGTACAGTGGGAAAGCTGGGTCAAATGGCAGTTCCATTCCAAGTTTTCTAAGGAATCTCCATACAGCATTCCAGAGTGGTTGCACCAAATTGCAGTTCCTCCAGCAATATATGAGTGTACCTTTTTCTCCACATCCTCACCAACACTTATTATTGCTTATATTCTTGATAATTGCCATTCTGATTGGAGTGAGATGAAATCTTAGAGTAGTTTTGATTTGCATTTCTTTAATTACTAGAGAAGTTGAACATTTTTCATAGAGTTGTTGATCAATTGTATATCTTCTGAGAAGTGTCTGGTTTCTTAGCCAATTTATTGATTGGGTTATTTACTTTTTGGTGTTATGTTTCTTGAGTTCTTTATATAGCCTCAAGATTAGTGCTCTATCTGATGTGCATGTAGCAAAGATGTGCCCCCACTCTGTGGGCACTCTATTCACTTATTGATTGTTTCCTTTGCTGAGAAGAAGCTTTTTAGTTTGAATCCATCCCACTTATTAACTTTTTATTTTATTTTTTGCCTTTTAGGAGTCTAATTAAGGAAGTCAGGACCTAATCCAAAATGAAGATCTAGACCTATTATTTCTTCTATTAGGTGCAGGGTCTCTGGTCAAATTCCTTGGTCCTTGATCCATTTTGAGTTGAGCTTTATGCATGGTGAGAGAGAGTGGTTTAATTTCATTTTGCTGCATATGGATTTGCAGTTTTCCCAGCACCATTTGTTGAAGAGGCTATCTTTTCTCCAATGTAAGTTTTCAGCACCTTTGTCTAGTATGAGATAACTGTGTTTATGTGGATTTGTCTCTGTACTTCTATCCTGGACCATTGGTCTACATGTCCATTTTGGCGCCAATACTATGCCTTTTTTTGTTACTATAGTTCTATCATATAGCCTAAGGTTTGGTATTATGATGTCTCCTGCTTTGCTCTTCTTGCTAAGAATTGCTTTGGCTAGTCTGGGTATAAGAATATTTTTCCAAATGAATTATGATTGCTTTTTCTATTTCTATGAGGAATTTTATTGGGATTTTAATTGGAATTGCATTAAATCTGTATAATGCTTTTTGTAGTATGGCCATTTTGACAACATTAATTCTTCCTATCCAAGAACATGGAAGATCTTTCCTTCTTCTAAGGTCTTCTTCAATGTCTTTCTTTAGTGTTCTATAGTTTTCATTGTATAAATCTTTTACCTCTTCCTAAGTTTTTTTTTTTTTTTTTTTTTTTGAGGCTATTTTGAATGGGGTAGTTTCCCTATTTTCTCTTTCTGAGAGTTCATCACTGATACATAGAAATGCATTTGATTTAAGGGTGTTATTTTATATCCTGTTACTTTGCTGAATTCATTTGTTGATTCTAGAACTTTTCTAGTGGAATTTTTTGGATCCTCTAAGTATAGAATCATGTCATTAGCAAATAGTGATTGAGTTCTTCTTTTCCTATTCATATCTCTTTAATTTCTTGCATTTGTTTAACTGCTCTTGGCTAGAGTTTCAAGGACTATGTTGAATAGAAGTGGTGAGATAGGCCATCCTTGTCTTGTTCCAGTTCTCAGAAGAAATGCTTCCAATTTTTCTCCATTTAGAATAATGTTGGCCTTGGGCTTAGCATAGATCACTTTTACAATGGTGAGGTGTGTTCCTAGTATCCCTAGTTTTTCTAATGCTTTGAACATGAAAGGGTGTTGTATTTTATCAAATGGCTTTTCTGCATCTATTGAGATGATCATAGGACTTTTATCTTTAAGTCTATTGATGTGATGAATTACATTTATTGATTTGTATGTTGTAACAACCTTGCATCCTTGGGAAGAAACCCACTTGATCATGGTGCACTATCTTTTTAAATATGTTTTTGTATGCAACTTGTCAGAATTTTATTGAGAATTTTTGCATCTATGTTCATAAGGGATATTGGTCTTAAGTTTTCTTTCCTTGATGTGTCTTTGGCTTAGGTATAATGGTGATACTAACCTCATAGAATGAGTTTGAAAGGGTTCCCTTCTTTTCTATTTCATGGACTAATTTGAGGAGCATATAATTCTTCTTTGTACGTATTATAGAACTAAGCTGAGAATCTTCCTGATCCTGGGCTTTTCTTGGTTGGTAGGCTTTTTATGGCGACTTTTATTTCCTTGCTTGAAATTGATCTGTTTAAATTGTGTATGTCCTCCTGGTTCAGTTTGGGCAGATCATATTTCCCTAGAAATGTGTCAATGTCTTTGATATTTTCTAATTTATTGGAGTATAAATTTTCAAAATAGTTTCTAATTATTTTTGGTATTTAAGTGGTATCTGTTGTGATATTTCCTTTTTCACCACAAATTTTAGTAATTTGAGTTCTCTCTCTCCTTTTTGTTAGGATGGCTAATGGTTCATCAATTTATTTATTTTCTCAAAGAACCAGATTTTTTGTTTTGTCATTTTTTTCATTTGTTTCTTTTGTTTCAATTTCATTGATTTCAGCCCTGATTTTAGTTATTACTTGTCTTAATTTTGGTGTTGATTGTTCTTCCTTTTCTACAGCTTTAAGATGTAATGTCATGTCATTTACTTGTTGACTTTTTCTTCTTTTAATGAATGAGCTCAATGCAATGAATTTTCCTCTTAGCACTGCCTTCATAGTGTCCCAGACATTTTGGCATGTTGCATCAGAATTCTCATTTACCTCTAAGAATTTTTTATCTGCTCTCTGATGTCTTCTGCTATCCATGCGTCAGTCAATAGCATATTATTTAGTCTCCAGGTTTTGGAGGAGCTTCTTCTTTTAATTTTATCATTGATTTCTAATTTCATTCCATTATGGTCTGATAGAATGCAGGGTACTATCTCTATTACTCCATATGTGCTAAGTGTTGTTTTGTGGTATAATATATGGTCTATTTTAGAGAAAGACCCATGTGCTCCTGAGAAAAAAGTATTTGTTCATTGATGTATGAAATATTCTATATATGTCTGTTAAGTATAAATTATTGGTTGTATTATAAAGTACTATAATTTCTTTGTAGTTTTTGTTTGGAAAATCTATCCAGTGGTGAGAGAGGTGGTGTGCGTTGTCTTCATTTTAAAGAAAGATTTACTTCAACAATTGAAGTACATATTACAATGATGATTGAATGAAGGTAAACCTGTCTATGTGATAATAGAGTGCATCTATAGATATAAACTGCCTATTTTGAACTTTTACTAGCATTATTCTTCAATGCAGTAGGTCAAATAAGATATTTTTGTTCTCAGTATGTTACCAAATGCACGTATATTTTAAGATATTCAATCAGAGGCTAATCTATGTCATTGACCTAATGAGATTTTTGATTTTTATTTTAATCTTTAGTTTGATGGTATCAAGCAAAAAATAAAAGCCCATGTTTTGAATTTGTAAGATATGTTCTAAGGTAGCAAGTAATAGAAAATATATGAAATGAGGAAGGCTTGGGAAATAAGTATTATAATGATAAATCCAATGACAAAATTTGTTCAAGGATCAGGAAAACTCTGGGTTAGAGGAAATTCCATGAGAAGATCCTTTGGAGGATTTTGAAGCAGATATAATTAGTGTTATAAAATACTAGAATATGATTTACCAAAGGACATGACTTTGAAAAAATGGGATTTTTACAATTACACAAAATTACTAATAATTACTATTAAACAACAGTTATGGTATTGTTATAGATGCATTCCCCTTTTGAAATTTTATCCTACTTATCAACACATAAGTTATTTCCCTTCAGCTATAATGGAAAAATACATTAAGACCATATACCCTGGTCCTCAACTGTCTCCATTCATTAGGCAATTGTTCTAATTAAATAATTGTCTTGAGTTTAAGTACACCAATTTTTAAAAGATATATTGGCAATAATTGGTACTTGAAGGAATGTTCCAAACCCAATGTGAATGCTCAAATGACTGCCTTTCTTCTGGATTAACATTCATCTCATTGTTGACTGCCCAAGTCTATGGCTGTCCACCTGGAATATAGTTGCTGCTTAAACATTAGGGAACGTGAAGTTCTCCCATCTGGCCACAAATGTAATGCTCCAGTTTTTTCAGAGGACTCAGTCATTCTTCTTCTGTTGATACTTTACCATCACTCAGGTCTCTGTGGGTAGGTTTCATTACTCTGCTTCAAGATTGCCACTAATTCCAGTCTTATAATATCTATAGTGAATGCTCAAGATTCAGTAAATACAAATTCTCTGTATATAGGTAATATTAACAAGGCAATAAGATAAGCTTATTTGAATTCACAGGTGTTCCTTTATTGATCATCTATTAATTCTGTCCATCACAGCTAAAAGTATAACTTATTCTTGATAGTCTTTAATATGTACTTTGAACCTAAAAACCCTCACAAATACGTCCACAGATTCAAAAATGTCCACATAGAGGAAAAATGTTAGCAAAACTGATAAAAATAATTGTTTATTTCTGTTTAGTTCTTCATTATAATGTCCCATTTAGATACTCTAAGGTATGTACTTTTTTTAATAAACTTATGAACAATTATGAAAATACCATAAAAAATAAAAGTACTAAAAAATAAAATATAATACATAATATACTCTAATACTATGAAACATAACCACTTTGCTATGTTATAATCATCATTTTTCCATGTATGTTTTATTTTTTACTGAATAAAACATTTTGAATAAAAAATACTTATGATGATATTTCCTCATTTTTAAAGATCAAGATCAACTGTCTTTGTTTTTCTAGAACTGGGATAAAGAACAGGTAATTCAACTTTTCTTATTTACAGATTATGATCATCTACTAATGTTATGTGGCTCATCTAAATATATGCTGCTAGGATTAACTTTAGAGTTAAATGCCATTCTCTGTGCCTACTAATTTATATCTTTTTATATCATATCACACTTGAAAGCATAATTAAAAAATAAAACATGAATCTAAAGGAAAAGAAGTTCTCTGCCTAAGGTCCATTTCAAATATATGCTGACAGAACTAATGGAATTGACTTTCACTAATATAAATTCGGTTATTGTGAACTGTATATCTTACTTCCCATTTTTAATTTGTTTTACTAAATATTGAGTGGAAGCAGGATTCTTCATGAAATGTGACAATTATAAAAATTATTGCATAATAAAAGTTATATGCTCACCATTTGTATTAGCCCATTTTCCATGAGTACAATAAAATACCTTAAACTGATTATCTTTATGAAGAAAAGAGTTTTACTAAGCTCATAATTCTGGAAGTTCAAGGGGCTATATCTGGTGATGGCCTTCTTGCTGTCAGACTTCCAAGATTGCACAGAACATCACATGGCAAGAGACAGGGTGTTAATGTGTGTGCATGTGTGCACTTGCTGCCCCTCTCTATCTGTGTCTCTCTCTCTCCTTATACAGACATCTGTACCCTATTATTTCTCTTGCCTCTATTTGACTGACATACTGTCTTCTTTCTCTTCTAGCTCTCTTCTTACATAGATATCAGTGCCCTATCATTCGAATACCTTTGTCTAATCTTAATCACCAGAGGCCACCTCAAAACTCCATAGTCATATTAATTCTTTATACTCTTAGTGCCACACAATAGGGATTAAATTTCAACAAATGAAACTTTGAGAACATACTCAAACTATATTGAATCTATATGATATATTTTAAGGGAAAAAATAAGGAAAAACTAATACCTGGAAAATTTTGACTTGTTATTCCCTGTATTTTCTTTACTATTTTGCCATAGAAATTTATATTATAAAAATAGGGATTTTATTTTTTTGCATTGTACCTTTCAGGAGCAATTTAGTAAGTTAAGCTGTGAAAGTATTATTTTGAAAGGCATATTGATATTTCTACATAATTGGTCTATGAAATGAAATTGGATCTCATATATGATGAAGTTTGGCTGGAAAAAGAAAAAGGGGTAGGGAAGAATTTTACTCCCTGAGAGAAAGTAAGCACATGAATACAGACATGTTTTTCTTTGGCCTTCTGCATGAGTGTACTTTCCAGATACAGCATAAGGAGGGGTGGCCCACCCACAATGCACAATGATTTTCCTGCTAGGGAGACAAGGAGATAACACCTACTGAGCAGCTAGAATTGGCTTGGCAAGGTAACAAACATTGGGAGCTGTGCAGAAATGGATGTCAAAATTATACATAAGGTTTCCCTGGAGTATTTTGCTGAATAGCAGATTGCATGTGCACAAGGAGAGACTTCCAGAGGTTTGGTAAAGAACAAATGCTGGGAAACTTATTCTTTTAAGTTTGTTTTTAATGAAAATAAACTACATATATTGAACTGTAGGATGCACAACTACCTGAGCTTGCATGACTGGAAAATATCTAAACTGATCTTCCACAGGGGACAGACTCCATAGACAAATCAGAGCATTAAGTAATGCTCTCAGGAAGTTTATGCCCTAGGAGTAGGGCTAATTTGTCCTTAGGTGAAAACTGCAAAGACCTACAATAAGCAAATCTAAAACAGTATTTAGAGATTTAGCTGGTTCACAAGTAAATCAACTGCTTTCTAGAATAAAAATTCAGCTTTCTATTAAGACAATAAAACCCAAACACTTAGCAATGCAGTATATGTAACTGTATTTAACTATATGTAATGAAAAATTGTTAGGCATGCAAAAAAGTAGGGGGGTGTAACTTAAAGCCAAGAGGAAAAATATCAGTAAATAAAAATATAGCCAGAAATCATAGATATGATAGGAGAATATAATTTTGAAGGTATAAATAAATATGTGGATAGGTATATTAGTAAACTCAAGCATATCAATAATTACATTGACTATGTAATATTTAAAATCTACAACTTTCACTATGTATAAAAAATAAATAAGGCAGATTAATATGATATTAAGAAATTGACTTTAAAAAGATAAAATAGAAAAATAAATATGATGCAAATGCTGATAAGAGAGCTGAATGTTATACTATTGAAATAGACTATATAAGGAGAGTTTCTAAAAATAGATATTTTACAATAATAAAAAAACAAATTTATCAATGATGTATAACATTCTGAAATATTCGTGTCCTGTAATAACAGTTTCAAAAAGCCTAAAGAAAAAACTAAAGAGAAAAATAGAGAAATCTGCAAATTTCCTTGGAGAGTATAATAGTCCTTTTTCAATAATTACTGGAGGAAGTGAGCAAAACATTAACCAGAATATTGAAGACCTGAAAAGTGCTATCAACCTGTTTTATTTAATAGACAATAGGTTCTGCATTACAGAACAGAAAAACATACATTCTTTTTTAAATGTATATTGAATATTCAGGAAAATATACCAAATACTGAGTGAGAGCAAAAATACCAAGAACAAAGATAAGATCCTTCAGAGAACAGTCTCTGAACACAATAGAATTAATTTAGTATCATTAACAAAAAATGACATCTGAAATATTATAAATATTTGGAAAGTAGGCAGTAGAATATCAAATAACACAAGGGTCAACAAAAATTAGGTAAGAAATATTTTTAAATATTTTGAACTGAATGAAAATTAAAAATCAACATACCTGAATATATAGGATACATCTAATGTCACATATAGTATGTAGAAAATGAAGTTTAGATTAAATCAAAGTAAATGAAATGCAAGAGCAGAAATCAATGAATTAGAAAATAGACAAAAAAAGGCAAAAAATGCAATGAGATTAAAATTCAACTAACTAAAATATTAAGAAAATTGATAAACATTTAACTTATTGACATATATTGACCAGAATTTAGAAATTATCTATATCAGTTAATAAACTAGTATCACCACTCATAAAAGTTTAAAATATCAAAAATATTGGAGAATTTTATAACATATTTTATAACTTATGGACAGATTATTTGAAAATGCAATTTATTAAAAAACTCAAGAAGAAATAGACAATCTGAATTAAATCTGAGAAATTTGAAATCAGTAAATGTGAAATTATGATTAAAAATCAAGTTTCATGCTCAAGTAACTTCCTTCTTGACCTTTATCACATGATTATCAGCTTCAATTGATATCAATGTCAATAATCAATATCAGTCTCATCAATCCACAGTAAAAGTACATGCCCACTCTTTGAGTTCAGACAAGTTTAATATCAGAGTTGGAAAATGTCATTATAAGAACACTTTGACAAATATTTCCCATGGACTACAATTCATAAAATATTAGGAAATTGATTTCAGAAGTGTAAAATTACAACATTACTAATGTTTATCTCAGGAATTAAAATTGGTTTAACATTCAAAATTTAATACATTAAAATAAAATATTTTGAAGTTGTTTTAATAATTACAGAAAATGTGGTTAAAAATTGACACATTCATGTTAGAATTTTCACAAACTGGAAATAGAAGAAAATTTTCTCAATGTGATGGAGGGCATCTGCAGAAAACGAAGGTCCATGATGTAGGGTTCATTTCAGTTCCACATTCCTACTCTGTCCTAAGCAAATCATTGTCATGTGTGTGCCTTCCTGCCCCATGTATAATTTTTAGATTTTTCAGATTTTGCTTATTAATAAGGCTTCAGGAATATGACTGACATATTTATAAGCTACAACTTCTAAATTGAATCCAATAGGAAAGGTATTTGATTGTGTATGCTGATATTTCCTTAAATAAACTACAGTACTCATTATAAAGTGACCATGAGTTTTAGATAACCCAGAAAAAGCACTACAATGAGATTTGGGCCAGATAAACGTTTAGTATGTTTTCAGATGTTGCCTTTGCACCCTGCAGTAGTTTGGCTTGGTTTCTTCCCCATTTCTCATGTATTACTTTTTGAGTTTTGAGATTTGGGGCTTTTTGTTTTTTCAGAATATAGCACATCCTGTTCAGATCATCTCTCTAGAGAATTGGAGACTACACAAATGCAAATTGTTGTTCAAAGGGCTCACAATGAAACCCCAGAATATTCTAAAAAGTTTCTGGTATAACAATGCAAACTTATTTGTGTATGATTTGGAACTATTTTTTTTTCTTTTTAATTTTAACTATGTTAGAAACTGAATTTTAGTGAAGAAAATAGATTTGCAGCAGCTGTTGTCTAATAGAAACCAAAAACCAAACAAACAAAAAAGCCATCTTATTTGTGCTTATTCACTAACATGTTAACCAATGTATGTTGCCTCTAAACAAGCTTGTTTTGTATCCTAGAAAAAAATCTTGCTTTATCCTAGAAAAAAATCTTGCTTTATTTTTACATGAGGATTTTTAAATGGTGTGTTTTAAGTGTAATATTTGAAGTTTGAATTAGGTATCTTTGACTCGATTTGAGTATCTTGCCAAAATCAATGACTAAATTTTTGGCCACAAAGGAAAGTTTCTCATGTGTTTGGCTAGACAGTGGAATGGAAAGAGGAAATAGGTAAATGTCAAATACACAAGCTTAAATATTTACTGTTTATAGTGTGTTTTCTTTGCTATTTCTCAATTTCCATTTTTTTAGAATAAAAATGAAGAAAAAGTTTGTGTCTGCTTCATAATCAAGCAGCTATTCTTTATTTAATAGGTAATTTGCAGTGGACTATATTTTACTGTGGTTAAGAATATTATGGACTAGGTCATTTTTTAAGATTTAACGTATATTTAATTTGTGATAACTGTTAGAACTGTTTATACAAAAACAAGATTTACTGAAAACATTGTGTCACCTCACTGACACAGATTCACAGGCACCCCAGTGATTATAACTGTGGGCTTGAATTTCAGCTGCATGTTCTTCTTTGCTCTGTCTCTTGCCTCCACTTGGCTGGCATGCTATCTTCTTTCTCTTCTAGCCCACAGAAGTGTTCATTATCCTAAAATCACTTTAGCAGCCAATGCTGACTAACTTTCCTTGAGGTCAGTAGAGAGTAAATCTCACACACACCCACACACTTTAATCTCCACACAGGATGTTGTTCAGAGGAGGGCACCGATTCATTCAGACTATATTAGGTATTTTATCCCTGAACCATCTGCTGTGATGCAGACAAGAGGAGACCATGATAGAGAGAGTGTGTGGAGGAAGTATCCTGAGCAAACAGAAATATCACATGTGGTTAAGGAACATTTAGCTACTCTAATTATTGTGCTTAATTACTGGTGGTTTGTTCATGAAGACATTTCATTCCCAGAAAGTTCCATATTACTGGATATGAAAGGAGATTCTGAAGGTGTAAGATCTCTAGAAATATAAAAATTCATGTCTCAAAATAGAACTAACTCATCATATTTTGATCAATTATTTTTAGTTTAGAAACATTTTTTATTTAAATGCTTATTAATAGTTAAAAATATAACAATAAAAGATTCGCTACTATTCCTCCATTTAGAGATACCAAAGTTGGACATTTTAGAGATGATTCTTTCACTATTATTTTTACATTGTATTAATTTTCATAGAAAATATATATATATTTAATTTTATAAACTAATTTTACTCCTTAGCACTATGTTATAAATATATGTGTGGGAGAGCGGTGAATCAAATCATGGCGTCTGACTCTCTCGTGGTTGCATTTGTGCTTGGAGCTGCCCATGCAAAGGTGCAGGTCAGGATGCCCCAATTGCTATGGTGATGCCGGCCTGAAAAAACTGTGCAAATGCAAGAGTTTCAGTCAAGGCCTTGAGTTCAGATACCAACTCCCAGGGATAGAGAATTCTGTGCAAAACAAGATGACCTACTATCTCACCAGTACTGCGTCCTTCAGATTGCCTGCTTTGCTGAAACTTTCCCACAAATAACCTTTTGATGATGAAACCTATATAATTAAACTATATATAAACCTATATATAAACCTGTATAATTAACATGTTGAGCTAGCTCTGGTGCCAGTCAAGACTCACCAGGGCTTACCTACCCTCCTAGCCCCACCTTTTACTCTCTATGTGTATCTGTTTGTCTTTCTTCATCCCCCATAATCCCTCGCCCAGTATCTCCTGAATTAATGGCCCAGGAATGAGGCCTTGGCTATATCCACATTATTAGAAATTTTACTATAAATTGGTGTTTGGGACTGCAAAATACCCCTCATGTAGCTTATCATAATTGGTTAACCCACTCACTAATGTTGGACATTAAGACATGTATATGTAATATTTCAATAAGTAATTTTATAGATAAATATTAACATATATATAGGCTATTTCCTTCAAATAAATTTCTAGAAATGATAAGTGTATAAAAATATGTGAGTCTTTGGCAATACATTTGTATCTGGCAAAATACTTTATTAAAAATATATTTCTAGTCATCTCAAGCAATTCATAAATCAAGTTGGATTTTATCAGATGTTTCTTTAAGAGTTCAGTAAAGGCCCAGTGCAGTGGTGCATGCCTGTAATCCCAGCCTCTCAAGAGGCTGAGACAGGAGGATCGTGAGTTCAAAGACAGCCTCAGCAACGGCAAGGTGCTAAGTAACCCAGTGAGACCCTGTCTCTAAATAAAGTTCAAACTAGGGCTGGGGATGTGGCTCAGTGGTTGAGTACCCCTCAGTTCAATCCTTGATACCAAAAAAGAAGAAAAAAAGTTCAGTAAAACCTGATCACCTTTTATGAAATTAGAGAATACAAAAAGAAAAATCAGGCAGGATATACAACAATAGCAATGAATTCCAGCAAGTACTGCTTAGTTTGCCTTTGTTCTTTCAGCTTTACCTGGAAAACTATAAATTTCCATTGAAAATTTTGACACTATTCAGAGAGGGATAAATGGCAGGAATAGATAAGGAAATTGTACTTATAAGAACCTAGATGATTATCTTCATTTTGGCATCATAATGGATGGTGTGTCTGAAATCTCAAAAGTGAGTCATGAGCCTGAACACTCAGGCAGGAAAGAGTTAGCATTGCTGTTTTGAGACACAATTTCTTTTCCAGGAACCCTCAGTTTCTGCTCTTCTAGCCTTCAAAAGATCATATCACATGTCTGATTAAAATCAACTGATTATAGATGTCAACCACATCTATAGTATACCTTCCAGGAATAATCTGCTTAGTATTAACTATGAGCATTAACCAAGTTGACACATGAAACTAACTACTCCTTGTGGGGTGATGAAAATATTTGGAGCTGCATAGTGGCAGTGGTTGTACAAACATTGTGATTGTACTAAATCCACTGAATTATACACCTGAAAGTAGTTAAAACATTGAATTTTATGTCTTTTATCACAACGAAAAAAAAACCAAAAAGCTGGGGGAAAAAGACTTATACATTTTAATAATTAGAATACATATGAACCAACAGTGAATTCTATAACCCTAGTAAATAAAACATTTTATGTGTCTTTTATGAACGTTTTCTAAAGTCGTAGCATTCAAGCTTTTTCAATTGCTTGCAAATTAATGTATTATTTTAATAACTTCAATGCTCATACAAACACATAATATAATTGGGCCTTTATTTTAATTTCTAATGTTTTATATTAGTTTCTTACTGATGCTGTAAAAAGATACAACAAAGTTAAAAATTATCACATTTTTACAAGATTAATTGCATTTCTAGAGGTTGAAATTCTGAAATGGGTATTATAAGCTAAAATTCAAGGTAGTGGTTAGCAGTAGTCTTTCTGGAGGTTCTAGGAGAAAACGTGTTCCTTGCCCTTTCTGACTTCTACAGTCTGCTTATATTCCTTAGCTTGTGGCTCCTTTCTATAGTTTCAAAATAAGAAGTGTAGCATCTTAGAAATTTTCCCCTCCTGAACTATGCTTCCATCTTCTCTGACTCTGACCCTCTTGCCTTCCTCTTTTAAGGGCAAACTTTTGCTTTTATTGTAAGAGGCACACTAGGATAATATCCTCAACCATAACCCATCTGCTAAGTTCTGTTTGCCAGGAGAGGTTCCAGGGATTAGGACATGGACATCCTTGGGGGGCCAGAAGCTCACATAGTTTATTTGTATTTATTGCCTTGAAAAACATTGATACTGGTTTAAGTATCATGTGCACATCTATGGTCACTGCCTGTTTATATTTAATTATTGTATCTGAGCAAGACTAGCAAGAACATAAATTTGTGCAATATTTGTAATTCATATTCTTACAAGAATAAATTTTGAAACTTCAAAAGTGCCACCGTTTTCCAAATTCTATTGTTATTAGTAATCACAAATGTGTATGTGAATATTCTGGAAGTATATCTTGAACAAAGTTCTTTGCTTCCCAGTTATCTCCACTAAACTTTTATAAGATCATTTCCCATTCACAGTCTATATCTTCTCACCATCCACTCAGGCCATAGTTTTAGAGCTCCTACAGTATATCAGACTTGACATTCTAATGAATTGATAAGTTTCCATTATCTTTCTCCTTTTTTTCCTTTTCTGAAGCATTTTTATTTTATCTTTTCCCACTGTATTATTTGCTAGGACTGTCATAGCAAATATCATGACTAGGTGGCTTACACAACAGAAAGTTATTCTTCACAATTCTGAAGACTGGAAGTCCAAGCCCAAGTTTATTAGCCACGTTTAGTTTCCATGGATAGTTCTCTCCTTGCCTTGCAGATGGCCACCTCACATGGAACTTTCTCTGGGTGTGCACCCTTGGTGACATTGCCTTTTCTTATAGGGTCATAAATCCTATTGGATTAGGGACCAGCATTTATGACCTATTCTTACCTTAATTATTTCAGTGAGGCCTCATCTCCAAATACAGTTAACTGGGATTTGGGCTTCAACATATAAATCTCCAAGGGGCTCAATTCAGTTCATAACACCCTTTGGCTTTAATATTGTTGTGTTCATTAGGCTTGTCTGTGATATTCATGACCCCTGCTTTCCCAGCTCATTACTTCCATCAAATGTTGCCTCTCTTCTCTTTTCCTTCCTCCTCTATAAAATGCTTTCTCATTCTCTTCTATTTTTAAATACTCAATTTGGTCAATATTATCACCCTTCACAATTTCTGTAATAATTTCATTAATATTCATATATATTGGAATCATAATTTATATAACAATTCCACTCTGCTTAAAGCTCTTAATGTGGAAAATATTTATCCATGTGTTTTCCTCCTTATACGACAAGCTGAAATCTTCCAAAGCTAAAATTATCATTTACTATTTGAAATTTCCTCCTCATGACTTGTTTTTCTGAACATAGCCAAATTCTGTTACCCAGATCAAATATTGAGTTATTACTGCCAATATATTTATAACATGTATTTCACATCTAAATTCACCACTGGGTTTAATACCTTTGCTACTTCTACCTTCCAGGTGCTTATTGTACACCAGCTATATTCAATCCCATCTCTGAACATTCATTCTAATTTAATGTGTTGAATGCATGATATTAATTTAATTGCTTCACTGCTCCACATTATTCACTAATTTCCTTGAGGTTCTAGATAAAATCTAGTGTCCTTCTTGGCACTTCAGTATCTGATTCCTAAATAACTTTCTGAAGTTATCTCCGAGTATATACTAATATCTGTCCACAGGTGAACTAGTCACTATTTTTCCAAGTGTGCCTTCCCCTTTCCTGATTACAGGCATATTTCCTTTGACCTTTAAGTAACATTTGGAGAAACAAAATGAATGTCAATTTACAAATCAGTTATATAAAAGCAATTCTAGCTTTGCCACATTTTGTAACAATATGAATTTGAGTAAGTACTTAACTACTTCAATCAGCTTCTTCTTCCCTATGTCTTTGAAAATGAGATAACAACAAGTATTTAAATTATTTATGTACAAAACACTGTAAACTCTTAGGTCCTTTAATACTTTTATCCTCTGTTTCTGTATTGGGTTTTTAAAACTTTTACAATATATCGTATTATTGCTTTGATAAATTTTCTCATCCTGAAAATTTTTAACATAATGTACTTATTGATGAATTCTACTTTTATTTTTTCAGTCTTGACATGTTATTTGTACTAGAGAGTAAATATTCTACAATTCATTTTTGGTACCTACTAAGCCATATTAACGGTATGGATTTGACAAAAGAGCTTACATTATAAGTGACTGTGTTGAATATAAACTTTGGTGAACATTTTACCATGACCATTCCAATAGATTCCTTCAATGAAAACAAGCAGATAATTAATATGGACATTGGCAAACTATCTAAAAGATCCATGCAAAGTTCTGGTTAAGTGCATCTAGATAGAGTCCAGGCTTCTAAAATCTACGCATTAGAAGAAAGAATCTTGTTGAAATGTATGCTACTATTAATGCCTTCTCCTTCTTAAAATGCTTCTGTAATGTTGTTTGGGGTTTAAACACACAGTAATAAAACTCACCAAGGATTTATTAAATCACTTAAGTGGCCTTCTAATAATAGTTTGAATAGTCAATATGATTTTGTGTATTTTAAATTTATAATCAAAAATTGTCTCTCCCTCTGGAGATGGCCTGCCATTTTCCCTTTAATGTGTATTTCTTACCTTATCACAAAAGATATCTCTCCCTTGAGACAGGCTTAATTCTTTCTTGAATGTATATCTACTTTCCTAAGTAAATCAGTGTCTCTGAAATAAATAAATTTATAATAAAAAAACAGAAGGATATATCACAATAACTGAAGGAGAGAATTACATTTCAGAGAGGTTTAATGGAAAGCAATGCGTAAATGATTATTATTTTTAATATCTGTGAAAAATTAATCTGCTTTTATATGAGAATTTAGTAAAACTTGAAAAGACATTGTAAAGAGTATTTATGGATTGTATAATCTACTTTTTTATAAAATTAGTCAGACTTGAAAATATATGAAGAATATTTATGGCATGTTATTGCTATTAGTACCCAAATGTTTCAAAAGGCATTGGACATGGTACAATACATATTAAAGCATAGTAAACTTACTGTTCAATGTTTTTGAGCATTTTATGTCTACATATCATGGAAGTTACAAACTAATAAAACAAACATTAAGTTTAATGTTAATTAAATTAATTTAATTTAATTAATGTTTAATTTAATTAATTAAACATTAAGATAATACTGTTTTATCTTGTTTGATTTGGAAAAAAAAGAAGTTGATTCAAATTGAAAATTATTAGACTTCCATATTTCACCTTAATTTTTACTATAGTAGTAATTTTGTCTATGACAACAAAAAGAACTTTAGAGGTTGTGATTTGGAACACTTAGTCCTATCTTATTTCCTTCCCTACTCTAACCTTTGTTCCTCCATTTTTTCCTTCCTTCTCCTTTCCTCTTTTTTCCCTCTTTTCTTACTTCCTTTCTTCCTTGCATCAATTTATTGTATATCCATGTTTTGTGTGTTTACTGTAAATTACTGTTCTGAGAGTTGGAGGTTACAGAATGACCACATCATGTTAACTTCAATGTGCTCTTCAATGTGCTCTTCAATGTATCTTGTCATGCAAGATACTATCACAACATGAAGTCTTATAATCTGAGTGTGAACAAAGTGTCATACTTTGGAAAAGAGCTTTGGGGGTGATTGTCAGATAAAACTTCACAGAAGAGGAAATGTTGTTTGATACAATTTAAGAGAAGAAAGAATTCACCCAAGTAAATAACAAGGACCAATTTTCAGTAAATAACATGTATGGAAGTGTCAAATAGCATGAAGAGGTAAGAATAAACTATGCTAACACATTTTGTAGAAAGTGTTTTTTCATTCATCTTTGTAACTCAAAGTACTAGAGTAATTAGTGGAACAATATGAGTGGATTAGACAGGGAGTTAATTTTTTAGCTAAGAATTTTTGAAGACCAAAAACAACAACAAACAAAAACTAATGGAAAAACAATATCCCTTTACTGAAGAACAACAACTGTAGATGATTTAAGAGAGATTACTAAACAGTTGTGTTTAACAACTATTAGTAGGATGCAATGGCCTTCACAGTTTTTCTCTACAAGAATTAATGAAAACCTATTCTCAAGTTCAACTATAAGAATTTATATGTTCTTGTCTACTAATTTGTCATCTTGCATTATCTTCATGCTGCTTCTCCATTTCCTTGAGTCTCTGTGCTTTCTCTATGTAATCAGCTCTATTCTGAAATGGTCGTTTTCTCATATTAGAGCCTTCATTCCTAATTTTAGAAAAATCTTGTTTTTGCAGGTTACCATTAAATGTTTGGATTTTTATAGAGAGAGACATCTTCTAATGCATTTAAAACATGCTGTTTTTCTCAAGTACAGTCTGTTAAATGCCACCACCTGTTTTTCATTATCCTAGAAATGGTTTCTGTCTTTTTATATGGATCCGTTGCTGTACGTCTCCTTTGAACATTGTCTGTTAACTAATTCCCTTTCTGGTCTGCTTTATGCTTTGCTACAGTTGGGAGAGAGCTGTTATTCCTGTTTTGGGGGATAAAAACAGTAATTCCCAGATAGTGAGCTGAAAAAAGATCCCCAAATGCGAGTAAATACGGATGCCATTGTGATGCCCATCAAACAGACCCACTTTCTACAGAAGCTTGAGTTTTTTTTTTATTATTCAGTCTTCTGCATCCCCTAATAGTAATCTAACTATGCCACTTATTTGAAAGCATAAAAAAGCACAGTCAATTCAGAGAACAGAGGGAATTTCCTTTTATGGCTAGACCATCTGAGTAGGGAAACATTCAGAGATGAAGTTAGAGAGGAAAATTTAGGCTTTATGATGATGTAACTTCTTTTGAAAACTTACAAAAAAGGAAAAAAATAATTCTGAACAATCAAAATACATTTAAACATATATAGTTCAAAGAAATGATTGCGTTCACAAGCTCATAGTCAAATCCCTTCACTTCCATTTTACACATGCCAGCTATAAAAGAAAAATGATTTACACTGGAAAAAATATAGAAAGAAAGAAAGGAATGACAAATGGAAGGAAGAAAAGAACAAACATGATTCAGGTAGTCATTGGTTAAAAATAGCTTCTAAATGCTGACCATAGAAGTACTTGAAATTTTAATTATTGGGCCCTGTGAGTTTGTTTGAGAAGTTTAAGCCTACGTAAAATGGAACAGTCTTCTGAAAAGTTTTCAGATTGGAGAGAAAAAATATGCCTCTGTTTAAAATAATGGTGAGGCTGGTGTGGTGGTGCATACCTACAGGAGGATCACAAGTTCAAAGTCAGCCTCAGCAGTTTAACAAGGCTGTAAGTAACTTAGTGAGATCCTGTCTCAAAAGAAAAAAATAAAAATAAAAAATGGCTGGGGAGGAGGCTCAGAGGTTAAGTACCCTGGGTTCAATCCCCAATACCAAAGAAATAAAAATTATGAATAAAATTAAATTATAATCAAAGAGAATGGTGAATTTGATTAATACTGATATAATTGCATGCAATTTGCTTACTTCTATGAGTGATAGAGAAGGGCACTCAGGAAAAGCAGAGGGGAGCAGACAGCTCAGGCTCCTAGAACAGTCTGGAGTTCTGCTGCACAGCTAAAGCAACAATTCAGTGTCTTCATATTTAGATAGCACCATGTTGACTGCTGAATGACAGCTTCAAATTAGCAGCAGAACTGTGTTGTTTCACATGAGGAGTTAGAACCAAGACAATAAAGGGAGGGCTAGAGTAGAAGACAAATATAAAGCAGGCACTCTTCAGCTGAGAGAATCAGAAGTAACAGATTTGATGTGAAAAATGAGAGAAGGCAAGTTGAGGAAACAACTCAGTTTCTGATTTTGGAATTAAAAAAGGAGTGCCTTTTATTCTTCGAGTATTTATCAAGCATCAGCTGTGTTCCAAGACTGTTCCAGATGTTGATGATAATGTAGAAAACTAGACAGATGAAGCCGCTTTCTTATTAGAAATTTTATTCTAACAAAGGACACCAATAGTAATCACATAAGCAAACATAGTTTTGCAAAGGGACACAAAGTGAAAGAAAGAGATGTAGGAAAGGGTTTCAAAGGAGAAGGAGGAGGACTTATTGTCTCGTGATAAGTGGGCCAAGATTTGGGAAAAGTGAGGAGATGAATGAATGGTATTTCTATTACCTTTGGCCTAATTGTGTTCATATCCTGGGTTTTGGGGATGGTTCTAATTTGTATGTCTGTTTTAATGTTACTTTCTTATTATTTTTTCACCATGCAACCAGGGAGCTACTTTTCATCACTCACTAAGCCAAATTTTAGAACCAGTGCAGCTGGCAGGCGGTCTTTTGTTTTTTGTTACAGTATTACTGGTCACTTCCTTTTACAAACTGTGCATGCTGTTCTAGACACATTTCATCTGAATCTTGATCCCTAGAGATAGATGCTCATTTTTTTCTATTCCAAGAATGTTGAATCCCAGAAATACAGGAATCAGTCATTTTGCTTCACTCCCAGTCACTTCCCTACAGGTGAAAGTTTAACATTATGTTTGTATTAAGACCACAACACACTGTCAATTTCTTTCTATAGAATTTGTTCTATTTTCAAAAATACCTTGTAAAAGCTTTAAAGTTTTCAAATGGTTTTAGCTATAAATAAGAAAAAACATTTATTTTTTGTTCCTACTATGAATTTGGTGATTTATAGAGGGAAAAAAATGACTGTAGCCAAACCAAAGTTTGTGTTTATACTATTATTTCTGGGATCCATAAGCATGATTTTTAGTATATATAATGAAAGATAAGAGTCAGATAATTAAATAGATTGAGATCTTTTTATAAGCACCAAGTGCATTCCTGTAAAGTCCTTTATTACATCTTTATCAAAGTTTATTACTGGATCACTTAGAAGTGTTTTTTTTTTTAATCTGAATACCTATTAAAGCAAAAGTTATAAAACTATGAGGACTAGACACTGATGATGGCAAAGTGAAATTAAAAATCATATTAATTTTATATTAATTATATTTAATTTCCTTGATTATTCTCTGCCCATCTTCTTGCCTGTGCTACTCTTAAAATAACAGTCATCAGGACGGTGGTTGGTAATACCCTTGAGAATAATATTTAGCACAGGCTGGAAACATTCGCATTCTAGAGATGAAAGCCATTTTGCAAATCATTTAATTAATATGATGCACCATGGTACAAGGAACAACTTTACTGCTGGTTCTACAGCTCATTTATCTGTGCTGTATGAGTTATGTGAAATGAATGTTTAATGTGCTAAACAATTTGATTTCAATTTGTGTGCAGATACGAAAAAAATAAAGACATTTTCACAGAGGAAGGCTTTCAACCATTTTCCTATAGTTGCATACTGAGAGACATTCATTTTATGGAATGATCCAGAACCCGTACTCACTCACAAGCACGCTTATTCACATACACACTCACATCAAACCCATATCTCTGCATGGTATGTAATCTTGATACATAAACACATATTTAAATGTATAGATAAATGGAAATAAAATTTCAATGAAATAAAATACCCTTACTATAATTTGTTATTGTTGGTGCACTCTAATATTTTCTATTCAATTCCATTGTTATTGTTTAATGCTTAGTTTTTACAGATAAAGTTTTTTCATGGTGGTAATGATCATTCAATTGATTTCACAAATGGCTAATAGCTTGTATTCCACAATAAGTAAAATGCTAGTGTCCATAATGATAACATGCATGTGTAAATAAAGAAAGGAATGAATAATGGGAGAAAGAAGAGAAAATGGATGGAGAAAAGACAAAGAAGAGAGAAAGAATGAAGAAAACATCTTTATGTTTGTATCAGTGTATACATTGATATACACTGATAAACACATATGAATATAAAACTGCATAACATCAACCAAATTCCTGACAAAAATTAAGATGAGGCTCCCATGCTAAAGAGAAAGAATCCAAGGTTGACAAAGGTAGACAGTGTGGTATATGTACATGTCACCAGTAAGAACATATGCCAAGATCATCTGTGTGATTTGCTTAAGCCCACCTATTTAGTGTGAAAAATGTAACTAGAAACATATTTACTAATTTTTATTCTAATGTGCTTTTGGTTTTTTTTTTACCTTACCAAGAAAGAATGATTAAGACTTGCTTGAGTCATGTAATAGTTTGCCCTCTACTTCTCCTGTTACCTACTTGTTATTTTCTTTTATGACCCTTCACTATCTTAAAGGTTATGCCAAAATACAGATGATAGAAACTGAAAGCACCAAGGATATTTTTAAATTGACTGTATATCAACATTGACCATGGAATACTAAAAATTTCCATATTCACATGAATAAATTTATATCAAATTAGTAGATTCAGCAACTTTTTAATATTATTGCATATTATTATTTATTTTAATGACAAAACATTTCCAGTTTTTCATTTGAATTTTATATGGATGGTAAATCTGTAAAGAGACTGGTTAGACCATTATTTAGAGAATTTGTATATAGGTAAAGATATTATTTTAAAATATATTTCCTTTAGTTATGTTATTACTTGTATTGCTATTTCCAAAGTACTTTACTTGGTTAAGTATTGAGAGAGAAAGAGAACAAGAAAGTAGGAAATGGTGAGCTAACTTGACAATATTTTTTTATTCTTTCTTTCTAGAATTGAGAGAAACCATTCAGGTAAACGCAAACTCAGACCAACACAGACAGCGTCTTATTTTAGTGTTGTTTAATTCTTCTAACCTAATTTGTCTTTTATTCTTAATCAAGTTGGAGTTCAAGATGAACTTTCCTGACTTGTTTAAATTACACAAGTTCAGGTGACACACCTCACTTGGTATCAGAAACAAAACAAATTCACTACTTTATGTCACTTTTTGCTCAATCTATTTCCAGAGGAAGTTCTAGAAGCTACTTTATTACATTAATTTTCTAAGAGAAAAATCTTCAGTGGGATCTTTACTCATAAACTTTTAAAGTAAGAAGTGGTCTGCTCTCCTTTAAGAATCATGTAATATGGTCCCATATTTTATTTCTGCCAAGGCCAATTCCTAAGCCTCAGACTAAGTTAAGAATTCAAAACTTCTCAATTGGTTTGTTCTGCCTCAGGGTCTCTCACAGAGTTAGTCAGATATTGGGTGAGAATACAGTGATGGGAAGGCCTGACTGGAGCTAGATTCCAGCCCTGGCCCATCTCTCACAGTCAGGCTATCCTCTGTAAATGTTCATGTTCCTCACACATAAAAAAAAAAAAACGGGTTCACACCATCCCAGAATAGAGAACCCTAAAGTCTCCCCACTATCAGGCATCCGCTCAAATTCAAGGGCCTTATTTTCCAAAATACTGCTGAGTATTTGGACCCTTGGGTCCTGTTCCTCCTGATCTGAAGGTCTGTGAACTAAAGGGACCTGGTTATCTGGTCCCCACATACTCAACATATAGGGTGATACAGGCACAACAAAACCACAAAGTCTCATCCAGGAGGATGGGGGGCACACAGGAGTCGCTTGATCAATGGAAATTCTGAAATCTATATGGCACAGTTATTAGAGCTCCAAATCTCTGCTCATAGCCAGCTAGGACCTGAGCAACTATTTTTTATAGTAAGAGAGAGGCATATTTATGGTTTGCAGGATCATGGAATATGCAAGCTTGTTTGGAAAATCCTAAGAAATTAAATTCATTCTTGAGCCTGGAGGGATTTGAGGAGTATTAAGATTTTGCAAATTTCACCAAAGGGGATTTTAAGAGATTTGTCTTTTTAGGGATAATACACCTTTATTGTGCCACCCAGTGGATTTAGCCTAGGAAATACAAACTCAGGTGTCACAAAAGCAAACTTTCCTCTAAACAGAATGTGTTTGTTTTGCTTTGCTGCATCTGAGGTCATGGGAAGAAAAATGATTAGCACTTAATAATTTTTTAATACATGTGTAGCCTAAACATTTCCTGGATTTTCAAAGTACTTTATATTTCTCCAACACACTTAGGTTTTGTAGATTTAAGAACGCTAAGTACTTAATGAATGGCTTACTGAATAGATAAAAAGGCTTAAATTGAAGAAAGATAAGACATCTAGGCCATTGCTCTTCCTTTTAAAAACCTATGTCAGAGCCCCAAAAATGAGATACTATCCTTTATAAATCACTCACTAAGCAAACTTACAAATAACCCAATGACTTTTTCCCAAATTAAATAAAGCTTTTTTTTTTTTTTGTTCAGGAGAGTGAACTCAGGGGCACTCAACCACTGAGCCACATCCCTAGCCCTATTTTGTGTTTTATGTAGAGATGGTCTCACTGAGTTGCTTAGTGCCTCTCCGTTGCTGAGGCTGGCTTTGAACTTGCAATTCTGTCTCAGCCTCCCTAAGTGCTGGTATTACAGGCTTGCGCCACCGCGCTGGCTTAAATAAAGCCTTTTAATATTAAGTAATGTATATTCATTTTTAAATCACAACATAAATGTATACAATTTGAAACAATTTTAAGTAGTTTTTATTTTTAAAAAAATACAAAAATGTATAACGCAAAAGAAGAAGCTCCTCCCTTATTCATCTTAAGGCAGGAATAACCATAGTTTTCTCTTCCATGTGATTCAATCTGACTGGTTTCTGTGCCTCACAATACTTCTCAGCAGATTATGCTAAAAATGAAGTTACATTTCTCATTTTGAAAACACAGAGACCCTATGTTTTACATGTGTGCATGTATTTTTTCTCCATTGCTTTAATGACTCTACTTCAGTTTAATCTTTCTTATCTATGATGACATTCCTCAGACCAAATGATGTGAAATGATATTGTTTGACTTCTTATATGTTTATTTTCTAGAAAATACTTTAGAATCATTTTTATTTGTACTCCTATAACTTTCTTCATGATATCTCATGATTTGTAGGACACATGGAAAGTGCTCCATAAATATTTACTGTTTTATGTGGCATGCCATTTAAACTAAACTAGGGGCACTCTACCATTTAATTTAGAGCTCTGGCTTTGGTGTAAGCAGCATCTGGTGCAAGGTCCTGGCTCTGCTGTTTTCTGACAAAAATCATCTTAGATTTGGTACTCAGCTTATGGTTGCCACTATTTCCTTATTCTCTGCCCTGACTAGACCAGTTTTCCCCTTCTAACATTACCCCCATCGCCTTAGTGTCCCTTGTCAGTTAATACTGCTGGCTGTCCACCCCTCCATTCCCACAAGAAGTAACCATGGAAGGTATGAAACTGTCCCCATTATTGCCCCCTGTTATTCCTGCTATTTGAAACCACAATTTGCCCAACACACAGGTTCATCTTTGCAGGAACTGTGAAGGAGGTCTGGACTCTTCCCACTCTTCCCTCAGATGAAAAACTGCCTTGGGTCTGAGATTTATCTTGAAGGGAGATGGGAGACTGCCTTGTGAGGGAAAATTTGAACAATAAAGAAAAGGGGAGAAAGAACTTCACAGAAAAATCCCATTCCCTTTTTTTACTCAGAGACTGTTTTTCAACATGGAAGGCATGGCCTGTCAGGAAGACAGCCACTATGACTGAACGGTCAGCTAGTTTTCTTGTGAAGCTTCAAACAGATCAGTAACAAGAGCCAACACATTTGCTTCCCTCCTTCAATGTCTCATTTTCTATCCTGCTTCATTCTTGCTGCTTTAGGACTATACCTTCTAGTACCTTCTGAGTTTTCTAAAAAACCCAGATAAGATATGTCCAAACATACTTAGAAAAATGTCTGCAATGTAGTAAAAATGTCTGCAATTGTACTTAAAAAAAGTATTGCATTATAAAAATGTAAATTATAAAAATGTACTTAAAAAATGTATTGCATTATAAAAATGTAAATTATACTTTAATAACATATATAAATAGCATACATATGATAAACATATGGTGTGGCATAGTAATATATTTTATTTAGGTATGAGATTGCATTACAAATATACAATTTTTACAAATTATTCTCAGTCTCTTCATAAAGAGTATATTTATACATAATCTGTTATTTTTTAGGTCAAATATTCAAACAACTTTTAATTGCTATCATAATTGAATTTTTACTATCTTAATGAATGATTGCTTTCTTCTCTAAATAATTTATTTCCTCCCAAATTTCTACAAGTATGTATCAAGATATAGACATAATATTAAAATACTGGAGTACATTTGTCAAAGCCTATTAAAATAACCCCAGAAAAATATCATGGTCTAGTTGAATCTTGCCATCCCATCATATTATTTGAGTCCTGGCACATTCTTTTCTGGGTCTCAGATCTATGGCATGAGCTACAAGACTTCAAAAGACATTCCATTCCTAACACATTATGAGTTTCTTTGCAGAGTGACTTTTGCATACACACACGCACACACACACACCCTTCATCTACCCTAGAATGCATTCTTCCATTCTACTCTAGTGTACATTTTCCCCATCCATTTTAGTTTATTCAACTAGATATTTATTTTATTAGTTTTTTAATCATTCTTTCACTAAGAAATGCATTCACTGTTATTCATCAAATATCTGTCAAGAAGCTACCATGTGCCTTGTTATGAAAGATGTTCGAATAAAACGCCAAGCAAAATAGAATCCCTGCCTTCACGATGAAGGCTGCTGACATTGTTCCTTGAATCATCAATCCTCTGTTTACTGGTTATTCTCAGATATGTATGTCCCTTGTAGAGAATCTCAGAAACTGCTGACCTCGCAGCAACCCCTCTCCTAAGACAGGGATACATCTAGTCTGTCCTTGTTACTGTGCTAAAACAGAGGCCTGATGTCCCTGGCTAGGATCCAGTCAAGACAGTTGGAAGAAATATGATTTGTGACCACAGAGGCTATTGCCTGCTGTCCAGATGCCCCATGCATAAAATTCTGGTCTTGCTGATTCTCCACATTGTGGTGGCTTACTAAGATATAACTGAGACAATTTTTCAAATATAACTTTTATTAAGAAATATCACACTGCAAAAACTGCTGTGTTCTGAGTGGTGATCCACCTTTTCAAACTTACATTCTATGCCTTTTGTCCCAAGGTCTGTGAGTGACCCAGAAGGCTAGATCTGGAGAAATAGTCTGCTGATTCTTGATTCAGTTCATTCTTCTGGTAAGTGTGATCAGTAATTCCAGAGTCTCCAAATCAGATGGAGGAACAACAAAAGAGCTTATCACTTTGGGAAAACTTGAAGTAATTCAGTAGGTCTGAATATCTAGGAACAAACTTGAACTGAACACTAGTATTCTAGACTTCAAGCATTTATGGCATTGTTTGGCAAATTCCTAAATAAAACCAAACTTATTCCCATGGGAGGTAACTGTTAGAAATGAGTTTCAGATTTCAGTTCTTTCAAAGTACAGAGCATAATATTCTATGGTGATGGTAATAATAACATATTACTATTTTACAAGTTTCGGCACATATTTCTGGTATATGTGGTTATATGCACATCCTAGTCCTTAGGACTTCATTGTAAACCTATATACTGGGAATTATGAACATTATTTCAAATTGTTGTTTTCATTTCTACTTTCCCCCTGAATTTCAGAGTCCTCAAGGATAGGCAGGGACTGGTTGTTCACTGCCACAACCAGGGTGGTAAAATTGTTTGGTACAGTCTATTAAAGCTGCCTATACATGTTTCTGAATCAGAAATTTTACTCCTGGGTATATAGTCAACAAAATTGCATACATGTATGCATCAATAGATTTGCACAAGAATGTTCCCAACTAGATGATGTTCATCAGATACTTTTAATGCAATCAAATGAATTTATATATCTTATTTATAACAATGTACTAATAAAAATTTGAAATGCATAGATTACTATCCTAAATCTTATGTATCATCAAAATTATTTTGTCTATTTCTAATGAAAAAACACAGCTAAATTTATTTTATTCTTTTAGATCTTTGAATATGAAAAATTAGGTAAATTTTAAAGGTGTTTATTTTGAAATTTGATTTTCATCTGAACATTTCACATAATTGTTTCAGTGAAGATTTCCAGTGTAAAATCATTTTTTTAAAAAATGGGGCTTACTACTAATTTCATCTTATAATTACTAATAACTTATTCACTAGCTTTTAAAAAGAAGACTAAAAAAGCATAGTGAATGTTTTTAAGTGTACTATTTATGTCCCGCCATTGGTATGATGTAAATTATTTGATAACATTCAAGTAAGAATAAGTATAAAAAAAAAACTCATATCATTAGAGCCAAATATTTCTCCCAAAATATTTTTTAACATTTCTAGTTATTTTCCTATCTTTATTTCTATTCCCACTTTAACTTCATAATATAATTACCTATTGGGTCTTGTGATCACATAGTATAATAGGTTTCAAAGCATTCCCAATGTAAGGGGAAATTGATGAGAGTTGCTGTAGTTTGGATCTGGAATGCCCCAGAGAGGTCCATATATCAAAGGTTTGGTTGCTAGGCCAGGGCATACTGTAAGGGGAGAGAGCCTTTAGGAGATGGAGCCAAGTGGGAGGTTTTAGGTCATTAAGACTGTCTAGAAGCAAATGATGGGATTGCCACCCTTTCTTCTTCTCTCTTTTATTTCATGGACATAAGGTAAGCAGTTTGCTTATCTGTAAAATCCCACTATTATGTGCTGCCTCACCACAGGTCCAAGCAATGGAGCCAATTGGTCATGGATTGAAACCTCCAAAACTGTGAGTCAACATAAACTTTTTCTCTATGTAAGTTGATTTATTTTGGGTGTTTGTTACAGTAATGAAAATGACTAACACAGGAATTACAATTAGAAATGACTGAAGACAACATAAGTTTTGAAGACAATACAGAAAAATCATAGGAGGGCTCCAGTTTATGCTGGATGTTGGGATTTGGGAGTTTAGAACCTATGGGTAGTAGAGAAGCCAAGTGGGTACTATGTGGTCTCAGTACAAAAAATACAGGCTAAGACAATTGGTAAAATAATTAAATGGGAGGCCATTATATAAAGGGTTGGCTCCAACACCCTCAGTTCCTTTGTAAGCCAACTAAAATCCAACTCAGAGTAGATGGTCATCTAGTAAAAAAAAAATGAAATTTAAGCTTAACTGTTCAGAAACTGCCAAGGCTACAGCTCCATTTCATCCAATCAAATATTTTACTTTTCTTACTTCCTTGAACACCTTATAAAAGATTTTCCTTCACACCCCTTTGGTGGAGTCCAAACCACTCGTGGTTTGGCACTCCCCCATTTTATGAATCATTGTCTGCTCAAATAAATGCTTTAAAATTTTAATGTTCCTTAGTTTATCTTTCAATACAGCTAAAGGCCAACCTTTTATTATAGGCTTATGTAAGAGAGGAGGCAAAGGGACCAAGGAAGATCAATCAATGAATTAAGGAATACATTGTCAAAAAGAAAAGCTGGGCAGAAATGCACATCATAGTAAGGAAATCATCAGATTTCCTAAATCCTTGTCATGGGCACATTGGCTATGGTAAGTCTATACTAAGGATTCTGCTAAAGGGAAGATCTGCCCAGAGTTTCTGACCAAAAGAGTGTGTTATCCTGGGTCTCTCGTCTAATCTTGCCATTCTTACAGTAAACTTGTTCATTTTGAGTGCAAATAAATAAATAAACCAAAACTATGGGGTTTATTCCACTAATGGGGGTGATGGAGTTTGATTGGCAGGGATTCCCAAAATAGAACTTAAACCTAAAATGAACAGCCATGAAATACAAAATCTTATTATCTATTTAACAGATAATTTTCGTATTCATTTCACATTTTCTTTCTCATTGCCTCATTCCAATATCAGTAGCAACTATTTGCTTATGATTGAGTTTTAAAACATGTAATATTAGAAACATTAGCCAACTAATTTGATTTAGGCCTAAACATTTCCAAGCACTAATGAATGGCAGAAATGAATTTGGCTAAAAATCTTGTCAAACTTTAGCAGTTCCTTAATAGGTGAAGCAGCCAGCTGATACTTATAAATAAACGTTAGGAATAAAAAAGTTAAATGCCAAGAAATTCTAAGGGAACATCAAAAGCATGTTCTAGTAAAGTTGCACAAAGAAAGAGTCAATATTAAAGCAAATTCAATAGTTTCAGTATTTACAATAGTTTCAGTATGAGAAAAGGGATACAAAAATTAAATTTTAAGACAAAGCAAAGGTGTAAATTTCTCCTTTACTATTGAATTATACAACGCATATAATCCACTTTAAAAAATTAGCAAAGGAAACTTTGAAGATGTCTCAACTCATACCTCCTAATTGAAATTTGTGACATTTTTTTCATTATAATTTGCATTTACAAATGTTGAAAGACTGGGAGAAAGATATTCTTGAAAAACTTATATTTTCATTTGTCTTAGATTTAATTACCAAATTTCTCCTGCTGAGAAAGAAGAAACTTCAGTGTTTTTTATTTTGTTAAATAATATGATTTTTAAGCTCTATTAATTGTCACTAGATGCTGTAGGTTCTTGATTACATATGCCATGATCTTTACCAGATATATTAAAAAGTATGGCTAGAGCCAGACATGGTGACACATTCCTATAATCCCAGAGACTAGGGAGGATGATGTAGGAGGATCTAAATTTCAAGGCCATGCTCAGCAATTCAAGGAGACATTGTCTCAATATGCAAAAATAAAAAGGGTTGGAGATGTGGCTCAGTGGCAAAGTACCCATGGGTTCAATTTCCACTACCAGAAAAACAAAAGTGTAACTAGAATGCACATTCTTTTTATTATTATTATTTTAGAAAATATGCCTTCGGTTTCCAAATAATCCAATGTCAAAATTTCTTACAAAAAAACTAAAGAAACAATTTTGTTATTCACAAAAATAAAACCATCTTATTAAGATGAAATGTTTGACATTTTTTAGAACATAAAAAATATTACTATAAAATGCTTTTTATTTGAGACTAGAATAAACAATCCTGCATGATATAGACTGTAAATTCTCCTTGCCACAAATATGGCTTTAAAATCAAGGTTCTGTTCCTCAAAAAACAATAAAAAGAGAATTTGAGGTTCTGCCAAGCAGGTTTCTGCTCAGTTTTTCCAGATCTCAGACTCTTATGAATACCTGTCTGTGTCTCTGAGTGGAGGCATGCCAGGAGAGGGGAAACACCATTTATGACTGTGGTTCCAGTTGTTTCAGGAAACACAAAACACTGGTCTGGCAATGAGGGAGTTTCACATTACTTGTAATTATTGTAAAACGTTTGTATATGAAAATAGCAATTCAAACTACTGTCCCAGAAAATAGTTCTCTCTCAAGATATATCTGTTTTCTTCTGAGACTGAGAAAGATACTACCTCTTCCATTTCCCTCAAATATTTCAGTATTCTGTTTAATTTTCCTATGTGCAAATCTTTGGGCATATATACTTTACCTATTGATTCAGCATCACGTGGGAAGCCTCAAGGTCAAGATGTATTTATCTGATCTTTTCTATTTACTTTCAAAAATGAAAGCAACAAAATGAAATCTGCATCACAGCAGA
The DNA here is from genome assembly GCA_004024805.1 of Geosciurus inauris. NCBI lineage: Eukaryota > Metazoa > Chordata > Mammalia > Rodentia > Sciuridae > Geosciurus > Geosciurus inauris. The sequence goes on from PVHX01004055.1 coordinate 130,605, forward strand.
TCTGAGTCCACCTCCAGGGATCACTAGCACACATACAATTATTCCAAAATGGCTTGGGAAAGGCTTACTTAATTCACTGTAATACTTGTTCACACGATGGGGACTTCTAGTCCTTAGTAAATGATATTTGTTGTAACATTTCACTACACTTTGAGACAAATTATTTCCATAGCAATTTAAACATGGCAACAAGGACAGAGCATTGTTTTATAAGACAAATCTGGCATCATATTTTGAAGCTGTTTTCAAAGGAAACATAGAAGGTGATGTAGGGAGGAGACTGGGGGCTGCAGGGACTGGGCAAGAGCAAGATCTTCTCTAAAGTCAGTTAGCTGTTTCCTAGATTGTTTCCTAGGTCTGGATGTGTTGATCTAATAAGCAGAACCAGTTATGTTTACAAGATATTTTGAATTTGTGTGTAAATATAACGTAGTATATTTAATGTGTATAAATGAATATACATACATTTTTGCAGGATAAAAACCTGGACACTAAATCTCTTGGAGATAAGCAGACATTCAGTTCATATTTTCATTATTTGGTCAAGACTTATCAGTTTCATGCTTTTCTTCACAGTTGATCATGCAATTACCCTATATCTTAATGTCTATTATTTGTATCTGTCTCATTCTTGAAGCTTTCCCTGTTTTCCAGCAAATGCTGAATCTCTTTCACTGACTCTGGTGGCTCATAAAGTCAGTGCCACAAAATTTGATGTTAATTCCTTTTTCATTCCTTTTATTGTTTGTTTATACTTTTCCTGATTTCAACTTATGGGACCAATACAGTGGTGGAGATATGACAGGTAGTTAATAAACGTGTTTATTATCTAATTGGGCCTTTGTAATGACAATGAAACCTATAAAGATGGAAACAAAAGTAAATTCATGGTTATTATTTTATATAAACTACACAAGTCAAAGAACCCTTTCATTCTAAAAACACAAATTTATTATAATTTCAACTTGAAATCTAAGAAATTAGAACTTTGACATCAAAATATTAAGCACATTTACTAAAGAATAAATGGAGCTCATATTGTTATAAAACCTTAGCCTCATAAAAATCATATTATTTTGTACTATGTAATATTTAAAAGCCATGATTTTTAAAATTTATGTGAGGATATGAATGTTTGTAACAGTGAAAATGTAGATATTTACAACTGCTAAACAATTTCTAAGTTCTAATAAGGTGCTTATTCAATGATGGCATAAGATAATTTTAAAAATTTTTGTATAGTGATTTCTACTCAGTAGTTGCTACCATGAATTTCTACATTCCCCTTTGAAGTCATGTTTATCTTATGAAAATTTTGTTCATGTTAGAATGTAAAATTTGTATTTTATTGGTTTATTATTATTATCAGTAGCTATCACGGACATAAATATTTCACAACAGGTTATAATTCACGGTTAACAAAATTTACTTTTTATTATATTGAATTAGATGTTGTTAGGTCTCAAATTTGGATTTTAAAAAATCACAAGTATTTTATCTTATTTTTTATCCCTTTGAAGTCACTGGCTTGCAGATTTTCCCAGGCATTTATTTATATTGACTTTTTGTACCTGTTCAAAATCCTCTATTATTTCTTCATTAACCCCAACTGAATATAGCAATAAACCAAGCCATAATATCCATCTCAGTGGCTCTGTTCTTTGGGAAACAGGAGGTGTGGAATGATTCCAAGCCAACTGCTAAGCCACAAGACCTTAAACAAAAATAAGCAATTTGCCTGTGTTGAGTTTCCTGTGCTCACCTCACTGGTCAAAAAACTCATTCAAGGTGGATTCATTAGTGTCATTGATTAAAAAGAGTACTGGGAAGTCCATTCCCCAGCATCAACTGTATGTGGTAGGGAAGCCAAGAACTTGGCCCAGAGCGGCTGTACAGCTGTCTGGGTGGGCTGGAGAAAGGACTACAGCCCTGCAGAGCATGTCATACAGGCATGGGCCCGGGGTACAGCAAGCCATGGCATAGGCAAACCTGGGGTCATTGGCCTATAGCACCATGGCAGCCTGGCCCAGGCCCAGTGCAGAAGGCTGCTCCACATGGCACCAGATCCATGTGCCCTTGAGCTTCCACAATTCCATAATCTCAATCATCTGCTTCTCAAGGAGCAGGAGGGAAACAGAAGTGAGGCAGACCTAAATGGAAGTTCAGGCTCACGAGTTAACCAATAGTGTTAGTACTTGTCCAAATTCTGATCAGCCGAAGTTCAGACCAATAGCTTTGGTACTTTTCCAAGATCTGATTAGCATAAATCTGGACCAATAGCCTTGATTAGAGTGCTATACCCAAGATGTAACCACTCCAAGGGTCCCCTCTTATCCCTGTAAGTGTTCTGTTTCTATTCTTCACACTTTAGTAAATCCTACTCTTTTACTCTTGCCTTTCATTGTCACGTGAAATTCATTCTTCAGATTTGAGAGACAACATGCCACTTGGTAGTAGAGCAGAATGGATTGCTGACTCTTGTGACTCTCAGAACTGAGGCCAGTACACTTTCTCTGCTGTGATTAGCTACTAACATCAAAATGGATTTTCTAAGCTGCAGTAGCCTGAAGCTTACACAGACTTCACCAGCCAACAGAAGCAGTGAATTGAGTTTCACCTCAAACTCCTGTTTTGATGGTGAATGACTTTATACCTCTGCTGAAGAATTTGCTTATAATATTCCCAATATTATATCATACATTTTTCTTGCTGTTTTCTTTCACTATATATAACTCAAAGGCAAGGAGTAAGTAGAAAATTCAGAAGAACAAGTAAATGAATTAAACTTTAAGTAAATGAATTAACTTCAATGGCTATAAAATGGAATGAAATATATTCTTGTTATTCATTTTCCATTAGCTGTAATTTGTCATACTGGGAAAATATACTTGTTTAAGTTTGAATTTAAGGGAGTACACATCAGGATACACACATATTAAATATACATCTAGGCTGGAAAGTCTCAAGTCTGAGAAAAGAGACCATGACCAGTAGAAATTTTTCCTTTGCAAACCTTAGGATACATATACTCTGTTGTTTCCTTGGACCCATCATACCAGAATCTCTAAAGACTAAGCTTTTCTTTCACAGCCAAATAAGCCTGAGCCTCTCAATAATCCTGAAAATGGTTGATTCCACATATGGAAGTTTTGTTCCTTGCAGGCATCACTCCCTCTACCTCCATCACTGCCCTCATTTCTCTACCTTATCAAATCTTCTTCAGTTATTTAAGGTTCTGTTATAGTCTCGTCTTCATGTGGATGTCTGCTTTCTCTCTGTACACTGTTCTAAATATACTTATAAAAGTAAAAATACTTCCCATTTTTTCTAAAAACTTCCTCCACAAATCCTGAAATCCACACTGTAATTTTCAGAATATTTCTCTTTAACTCTATTATAATATAACTTTTATATGCTGTGGTTCATGTTCTCTGTTCTATTACCCTTTAATTATCTTTGTTTTCTCAAATATTTGGTCATCTTTTCTTGTTCTACAAGACTTTAGAGACTGATTGCC
>PVHX01004056.1:0-23367 GCA_004024805.1 Geosciurus inauris
GTTTTTATTTGTTCTTTTTAGATATAAATGACAGTACAGTGTAATTTGACATATTATACATGTATGGAGCATAACTTACCCTAATTAGGATCCTATTCTTGTAGTTGTACATGATGTGGAGTTTCACTGTGGTGTATTAATATATGAACATAGGAAAGTTATGTCTGATTCATTCTAGTGTCTTTCCTATTCTTATCCCCCCTCCCCTCCATTCCCCTTTGTCTAATCTTGGTTCTATTTTATAAATAATTTTATTAACAAAATTTTATGAACAAAATATTTAAAGGATCATAAATACATAAAATATTTATTTTGCTCTATTGACTCCTCTCTGGGTTTCTAACATACACAACATTTATTAAACATAAGTCGTTCTATTAATGGGAAAGAAAATCACACATTTCAAACTGTGCATGAATCATTGCTTTTCTTTTTGGTTTGTTCAGTAATATACGTTCATGTAGGACATGACATTGAAGCCTGAGTTAGAACTTGGAAAGTGAATGATCTTTAGCGAGTCAAGGTGAGAGAAGAGCATTTCAGGTGGAGGGAATGACATGGGTGAGACTTGAGGTGAGATGGTGAGAGGTACCTGGGAGATTCAGTGTTGTTGGCTGGATGGATGGCAGGCAGGAAGTGATGCCATGTGGCAAGCCTGAGGTAAGCAGGAGCAAATTATTCCCAATTTGTTAGTCACTTGATATTAGAGGCTACCATAATTATGCAGCAATGCAGAACACAGGCTGGAGTAAGGCAAGTCTTGAGGCAGAGCAATAAGATAATGGCCATAGCAATGAAATACAATGAAGAAAACTTTGTTCAGTATGTGGCCTAAGGCAAAATGAAGACCCAGTGAAAAGCCCAGGTTTCCTTTGGGGCAAGAGGGTGGATTGTTGTGACATTTATTGTAATAGAACAAAGAGGAGTAGATCTTAGCTTAGCAGTATTTCAGGAAGAAGGATTAGGGAAGGGAAATCTTTGTAGGGGATGTTTAGTTTGAATTACCTCTGGGAAAATAAATTATTGATGTTCAAAGGATAATATGTACCTTTTTTCCTAATTAAAAAAAATCAGAACTCTTTGGAGAAATGACTGATTCTATCATGAGGGCACAGAAAATAAAAGAGCATCATGTCATTATGTATATAGTAACAGAAGTGGGGATGAACTGAAAAAAAGAAAAGTTGGGGCACTGTGTATTTCAGAATAATCCAGGAGCCAATTTGAAAGAATTCTCAACGGCCAATAGCTTAGAAGTTTAAAAAAAGTAGCACTGGATTGTAACTCAAATGTAAAACATATATTGGTATTAATAAATTATGGATTAAATGAATGAAGGAGGGATAAAGGATATGTTTCGTACAGAAGAATCCCAAATAACAGATACGTAAATACTCCCTTTTCTAACAGAGAGAAATAGGTTCATATAAAATATGCTGATTTTTGACAAATAAACAAAATAATATAATGGAACAAAGATAGTCTTTTCAACAAATGATGCTGGAACAAGTGGAAATCCACATGTCAGAAATAAGTCTAGCTACAAACCTCACCCTTCATAAAAATTAACTCAAAATGAATAGGAGACCTAAATGTAAAATGCTTAATCATAAGACTTTTAGATGGTAGCAAAGGAAAACAAGGTAGAAGAGGCATTGGTCCTGCTTAGCAATATAGAAGCATTCATTAGCTCCAAAATCATTGGGTCACCTTTAGAATTTTGAAACAAATATTATGTGTAAAACAAATCAGATTTTGGTCCTACCCAACTTGAATGTGAGATAAATATGTGCATATAATATTACTGGTAGGAAAATATTAATTTCAAAATACTCTGAAACATTTTAATTAAGAATAAAGCATCATGTGATGAAAACACTCCCATGGAGTCAGCAGAGAAAGATCAGATCAGCATGGAAGTATTTCTTCAAGTTTGACTATAAAAGTCATATAAATTTTAACTAAAGCTTTATTTAATATGTTATCATTTGCTTATGGACAAAAATGAACCTCAGTTTGATTTTTTTATTCCTATAAATAATGGCCTTTCTGCACTGATAAATTATTCTCTATTAATACAAATTACATAATATTATTCTTGGTTTTATAGTTTTAATCCATCTAAACTTCAAAACTCATCCATCAACAAATCACTGAATATTTACATAGAATTATGGCCTTACATCTCCTCTTGAATTCATGCCATGTGACCTAAGAGAGAAAAGAGAGCATACTGATACAGTCATGTTTAAAAATGGGCAAGTGTCTACAAGTTTTGGTACAGATGCTGGGGTGAACTTGCCTTGCAGCCAAGTTCTGCTGGAATTTTTAATTTAATGACAGTTATTTGAATGCAATAAATTTTCACGTTAGGTCTTCTTAATATATCTACATATATGTGTGTGACTATATTTGTACCAGCATAAGTAACTGGAAATAAATATTTAGACTTTAAGTTCTATATAAAAACTATGGGCAATACCTTTTTACAGTGAATTCATTACAATTAAGTTTCAGTGAGTATCATAATGATTATATTAGTTTTCTGTTACTATTATAATAGATTAGTTCTAACCATGGCCTATAACAACACATATTTTATTATCTTATGGTTTGTATGGGTCAGGAGTCTGGACATAGCTTAAGGATGTTCTCTGTGCTCACAACCCTAACCTTGGTTAGGGTTGTCTTCTCATTTGGAGCTTGGGGGTCCTCTTCCAAGTTCACCTCTGCTAGTGGCAGAATTCAAATTCTTTTATATGTAGGATGGATGTCCACAATTCTTAGAGGCTTCCCTCAGAATAAGCAGTTCGAAAGAGTGGTTGTTGCTTCTTTAAAGCCAGCAGGAGAGCATCTTTGTTGATTTGAATCTCATCCTCCAGGGTCTGGCTGGATGCTCTTTTAAGAGGCTTACCTGATTAGGTCAGAGGCACCCAAGATAATCTTCCTTTGGATTAGAAACCTTAATTATCTCTGCATAATCCTTTTACTTTCTGCCATATTCTCTTGATTAAAAGCAAAGTAAAGTTTCTGTCTGCACTCAAGGAGAAGAGATTATGCAAGTTATAGACGCCAGGGGTAGGAATCATGATGCCCCTCTTGGAATACTGCTTGGATAAACTCTTGGAATTTACTCAGTTGTCTAACACAACTGACATGCAAAATGACCCTGCTCTCTCTGCTGGTCTAGTCTTGTATTGTAGGGGAGAAAAAAAATAACTGAATCCTAGGCTCTTCTAAAATGAAATACAATCTCTCAATCTGAAATACTTTTTCTCAGTTTAAGTTTTCTGTTCCCATCATAGGATTTACTGTAGCTTAAAAATACTGAATTGAACTGCACAATTGATTGATTTGTAATTTTACTATTCTATAATGAGAAATAAATGCTCCAGATTCACTTTTTAAATTCTGTTATTTGACATTTTATTCATACAGTAAGCTCAGAAATATGAGCGGAAAATACACCCCATTTGAAAGTAAAATAACTTTACTAACACTTAGGTCAGTAAATATTAACAGTTTTTCTAACATAAATTTTGGTCCTAGTTAAGTATAGTTGAGAAACAAAATAATTAATGTCTTAAACTCGAGAATATAAAAATACTGTCAAGATCACTCTCTTTATAAAAATAAACATCTTAAAGTTTCAATTTCAAATATACAGAGCAGAAACAAAGCCTGCACCCAAATAACTATCCACTGAGGCATTGGGGATATTTCCTACTACTTTATCACAAATCCTAAGATTTGGAGGATTTTTCTTCTATGGATTTACACTTTACCCTTGAGTGCATACTTTGAGAAAGTGAACTAACCATATTTTGTTTTGTGTGCAGATAAATAATTCATTGGAGCTATTATAATTCCACTTTGAGCCCCTAGAAATCAAGTGACAATACAAGTACAGCAGAAAATATGTAAGATGTCAAGGTCAAGAGTAAGGCTCCCTGTTACTGGGTAAAGAGTGTGCAACCTGCTAGAGTTCCCTTTTGTGCCTTACTTGAGGTGCATGAACACTTTGCCTATCTCCAGGTTCATTTGTAGATCAAGAAAGAGGCTGATTAAATGTATTCTAAATAAAGTTTTCTTTTTTTCTTCTGTCTCCTATTTTGACTCTCAAGGTAAAAGAAAACAAAACCAAAAAAAGAAAAGAAAAAAAAAAAACAAGAAAAATCCTTCTTTACATGGAACATGATATTTTCCAGATTACTTTTTGGTTTGGATCTGGAATTTCCCCCAAAGGCTCATGTGTTAAAAGTTTGATACCCAATGCAGTAATGTTCAGAGGTGGGGCTTTGGGGAAGCGATCATGAAGGTTCTAAACTCATCAGTGTATTAGTCCATTGAAGAATTCATAATTGAATGAAATATTGGGAGGTGTTAGAAACTGTAGGAAGTGAGGCCTAGCTGTAGGAAATAGCTCAGTTGGATTTGTGCCTTTGTGCCCTGGTTGTTGCTGGCCGCCATAAAGTAAGATGCTTTACTCTGTCATGCCCTGCCTCACCATGGTGTTCTGCCTCACTACAGTCTCAGAAATAGTGGAGGCAAGTGACCATGGGCTGGGGGCTATTTACCTCTGAAACCATGAGCCAAAATAAAACCTTACTCCTTTATGTTTATTTTCTCAGGTATTTGTCATAGTGATATAAAGATGACTGACAGATAAATCAATTTTTTATTTCTGTGAATTCCTTCTATCAGATTGGTAATTATTAGTAAAATTTAGTTTGGCCCTAAACTAAATTTCTTGTTCCTCACATTCTATCTCAATTGCTATGAAACTATATTTATTGACATATTTTCTTGGTCTATTTCATTATTTTCTAAAAATACTTACATTAGAAGGGATCATGCAAGTATGGATTCCGAATATATTCATTTTTATATTCATTGACATATGTATAATACATATATATACACACATATACTTATGTATATATACGCATTTCTCCCCTCTGTATTCAGTGTTGTTTACCTAAAATTATTTTTTGAAATGCAACTGAACTTTACATTTATTTTTCTACTGTAGGATATAATATTTTTACAAAATACTGAAATTGATTAGTGGTAGCAATAGTAAATGATAAGAAGAATAGTGAAAAACAGGTTTAAATTTAATAGAATAAAAAAATAGACCAAAATGTGTATTAGTCTCTAAGGACAGTGTGGAACACATTCACCAGTACCATGAGTTCAAAAAATTTAAGACATCAATGTCTTTTTATGTAAAATGTAGAAAATACATTTTCCTTTGTATTTTTATTTATTTCATTTAGCCTTTTTCTTAGGCAAGGAGGAAAGTATGCTATGAAAGGTCTTTAAAGTCTATAATACTATTAGGACTTGAAAACAGTGCCCCCAAATTGATTTTTGGAAGTCCTGTTATAGACTAGCTTAGATTATGAGTTAGCTCAGTAAGCACCCGATAGACATTAATCAATAACATAAGAGAGAATTATAGGATAAGTAGTGTTAAGCTATCCTGGTAATAAGTTAGAAGTAGTACTTAAAGAATTTAGCCTAAGTGACTCCATCTTAACAAGAAACCATCTTGATTATAGTGGGCAATTAGCCCAATTAAGGAACTCTAATTGTTGCAACACCTGCCCAACCACAAATGTCAATCCCACCCCTAAAAGTCCCCAGCTTGCTACAGACAGACACTTGCAACACTGTAGCTTGCTTTGTGCAATTTCAAACCCCCTATGGGGGAAGGAAATGGTTTTTATGGGGTTAAATGCATTGGCTAGCTGACTGGTAACTTTGGCTTCTGTATCCTGCTTGCTTGCCTGCACCTGCATTTTCTAGGAGGTGGTTTTTACTTTTATAAACCCCATGGAACCTGGGACTGGTGCTATTCCTAGAAAAGACAGTTTGGATCCTGCAGGGAGCAGTCACAGCCCAGCTAATGAAGACTCTCCAATTTGGACATCACTGGGACTTGGTGTGCTTTCTGAGTGGTCTGCCCCATAACACTAACAACTTCACAGTGTCTTTTGGAGATAGGGTTTTAATACAGGTTAACCAAGTTAAAATGAGGTGTCTAAAGTGGAACCTAATTCAATATGTTCGGAATCCAATTAAAAATGGGAAATCTGTACACAGAGAAGTTCATGAAAGAAAGATGATATAAAGAAACACAGGCAAGCCAAGGAGAGAGGCCTGGAACAGTTCTTCCCTCTTAGCCCTCAGATGGCATTGACCCTGATAATACCTTGATATCAGATTTCTGGCCTTTAGAACTAATTAATAAATTTCTGTTGTTTTATCCCCCTAATTTATGGTACTTGTTATAGCAGCCCTAGCAAACTATTGAAAATACAGATGGTCCCCAATTTACAATGGCTCAACTTACTAATTTTTTGACTTTCAATATTGTAAAACTGATGTACATTTAGTAAAATCTATAGTATGAATTTGGTTTTTCTAAATATTTTTTTAGTTGTAAATGAATACAATACCTTTATTTATTTTATGTGGTGTGAAGATTGAACCAAGCACTCAACCACTGAGCCACAACCCCAGCCCTATAGTAAGAATTTGTAATGTGGATGTTTCTCTCAGCTAGCTCTGTGCTATAGGATACTCTCTTAGTTTGCTGGACAGAGGCAGCATTGAGACCTCCCAGTCATGATACAAGCCCATGAGCACAAATAGCAGATGCTCCATGTGTGCTACAGTGCTAAATTATGACATTCCACTGTTAAGTGTATGAAATGTATTTTTAACTTAGTATATTTTCAACTTGCAATGAGTTCATCGTGACATAGCCACATCTTAAGTTGAAGGGCTTCTATACTTTAAAATTTGATTGTCTTAGCCTGGCGCGGTGGCATATGCCTGTAATCCCAGCACTTAGGGAGGCTGAGATAGGAGAATCTCGAGGCGCTAAGCAACTCAATGAGACTCTGTCTCTACATAAAACACAAAATAGGGATGGTGATGTGGCTCAGTGATCGAGTACCCCTGAGTTCAATCTCCAGTACCCTCCCCCAAAAAATGATTGTCTTATGCTTATTAGTACTGTCTTGTGGTTTTTAGCAGTCACCAGTATCTTCTAGAAACGCAAGGTTACAAAAGACAAGGACTGTATTGTCCAACCAGATTTCTCCCTATGGCTTTTATTGATCACATCCTAGCTCCTAGCCATTGTGAGTTTTGCTCCAGGAGAAATAATGTATATCTTAGTTGTTAAGAGCTCAGATTTGGAACCAGACTTCCTGGGTTCAAATTCTGATTCCATTATTAGCTGCATGCTTTTGTGCAATTTATTTGTATGCATGACTGGCTATATAATTTGTGAGACCTACTGTGAAATGTTAATGTGAGATAACTAGTAAAAAGGCAGAGAAAATTATGTCAGAGTTACTAAAATATGAAACATAGTGTTTAAATAATATTTTATGACTTAAAAATATAATAGAGGTCATAGTGATAAATGATTAATAGAAACTTGCAAACTGCAAATATAAATATTTTCAGTGTCATAATCTTAGGTTATACAACAAATAATACTTTATTAATGTGGTATGTTCATTGATTAAATGAATAGTGGCTTACTTTTCTCCAAGTTCATTTATTAAGTTATCAAAGCCCACACTTATAGCAACTTCATTTTCTCATAATATATTTTAAAATAACATCAGGTACTCTTGGTGCATGCAAGTAATTTTTGTTAATTTGTAATTTTGAGAGGAATCTTTCTGTGATGTAACTACTAGAACATTCAAAATACTTTAAACTCAATTCAAATCAATTTCATGTAATTCTGAATTTAATTTAAAATTTAAAGTTTCACAATGATATTTTAACACTTACTCTGATTTTTCCTATAACTGTGGAGTCAAATTAAGAAATCAAAAGTGGATTCATGATTTGTATATAATTAAAAAACCTGCTGATCTCCACATCTTCAATTGTAAATGAAAATTAATTTTAAAATTGTTTTTCCTGTTACTTACTTGTTAATCTTGAAGTTTCACATGAAAATGATACTCTTCTCTGTCCAGTCAATGTGATGATCTTTATGTTTTTTTCTTTTTTCTTTTTTGCAGTGGGGATTGAACCTAAGTGTGCTCTTCCACTGAGCTATACCCCCAGCCTTTAATTTTTTTTTTAATTGAGACAGAGTCTCATTAAGTTTCTGAGACTGGCCTTGAACTTGCAACCTCTTGCAGGTAGGTAGGATTACAATCATGTGCCTACCACATCCAGCTAATTTTTATTTTTAAGGCTGTGGATATTTGCTTCCCACTATTTTAGAAGTTTTCAAAACTGAATATTTCAAACTCTTTGAAGATTTTCATTGGTTCCTGATATGATGTAATGCAATGTTCCCTTGTATATTTTAACAATTTTCTGAGTTTACAGCCTGGCCACTGACAGTTTTTGCCCATCCATCAGGAGGAACAGTTGATAATCGCATGCCCTGCCACAGGGAAGGGTTCTGGGAATGGAAGGCCCAGACATTCTCTCCCCATGGGGCTCAGTGCTGCCTGTATGTGGAGCCCTTCCTTCCCTTGTGGCTGGAGCTACAACTGCTGCCTCTACTGCTTCTCATAACTGCCAATCTTGACCCAGGTCTTATATGGTCATTAAGAAGTTCCAGGGTTCCCTCAGACTGCCGTGAGGTCTTTACCTGTGTGCTGGGCCTTCAGGTCATCACTGAATGCCCCTGCTACATGTCAGTCCATAATCCTGAGCCTGCACTGCACATGCTTCCTCAGGGCTATCTTTACTGCTCTTTTTTTTTTTTTTTTCTAGTACTGAGGTTTGGACCAGTACATCCCAGCCCTTTCTATTTTTTATTTTGAGACAGGTTCTTACTAAGTCGCTGAGACTGACCTCAAAATTGTGATCCTCCTGCCTCAGCCTCCGGGGTCACTGGCATTAACGGCATGCACCACTGCTCAATCTTATGCTCCATTGTCTCATAGAGTTTACATGAAGTTCAAAAATAAAAGTATTACTAATTTCAAGGTGGTAATAGTAGAGCTTTAATTCAAGTGCAAGGCTTTTCTGTGAGCAAGGCCCTATTCTGTAGTATAGAGGTCATGAACTGACAAAGCCTGCCTTGTCTCTGTTTCCTTGTTAAACTATGAGACCTGCATAAAAATACCTACTTTAGAGGCTTGGTAATGATTGTGTACATAAATTTTATAAATATATATAGTCTAGTTCATAGCAAACACTCAATAGATATGAGTTCTTACATTATTCTAAGGATACAAAGACTTGGTCATTACTTCAGAAGAGTTCTTAATCTGGTTAGAGGAATGGACATGAACAAATCATTACAGCAAAATAATAGCTGAATACCATTAAGTACTGAAAATATAAAAATGCCCTATCTACGAGAGAGTTAAACAGGTGAAGGTGACATATACACAATTATAGTTCAATAGGATTAGTGTGCATTTCACTTCCATTCAAGTTATAGAAAATCTCAAGAGAGTGTTTATTCCTACTTTAGGAATGATAGATAGGATAGAAAAGAAAGGAAATAAAAAAGAAAAAATATAATCTCTCATATATAGCAATTCTCTAGTAAGAAAGTTGTGAGGCCTGAATTCCAAAGGGGTGACAAGCCTCTACAAAATCACATGTGAACTATTTGCCCTTCAGCAGAGTGTGAGAGGAAGCAGCAGCAGACATATACATATAAGAAAACATCTGAAATTGCAATAATTTTTGAAGATTGTTGGTTATCACGAGAATCTAAAGTTCCTAGAATGAAGGACAGGCTGAAATTCTCCTAGAAGTAGAATTATCCCACAGCTGTGGCAGAGGCAAAAGTGCTTATAGCCAGGATTTTGCCTTTCTGAAGCGATACAAAGTGAAGCTCATGGGCAACAGGCAGGAAACTTAATTGTGCACAATAACTGCCTGATCTTACAACAAAGCTCTGGTTGGAGGGGTAAGGTATGGCAGGGAAGTTGAAGAAATGCTGAGAAAATCCCACCCTTAAAGCTGAACCACACAGGTTTACCTGAAATGGAGGTTGGAATGGGACAACTGAGAAACCTCTCTATCCTCACCATAAGGTTTGAACCAATGTTAAGTAACAGCAGTTAATTGTTGGGGTAGCGGCAGGAATACAGAGACCGTTTTCACATCACCCCCATGCAGGGCTACTTTAAGCAAGAATACTGAGACAAGCATTCAAAACAAAATACAAGTAGCGGCAAGGACCCAGAATCATCTCCATTGACATTTTGAACAAGCAGAAAACTGCCACTAGGTGGCACCAACCCTCAAGTAGATCCTGAACAAGTCTGGATTGCGCAACTGAACTCCTGGAACACCCACCTTGCTGGAGGTGCAGCCTAATCCTCGTCATTTCATTATGGCACCCCTGTGTTTATCGTCACTTTCCATTGTAATATTATATTTTTTTTCCTATTTGAATTTATGAAAACTATGTATTCCTAAACTAGTATTACTGGGAAAATATTTCATAAAAGCAACTGCCTCAGAGAATGTGATTGTTACATACAGAAGGATAAGGGGTTGACAGGGAATATTTAAGATTAAATAAATATCTTGGTTTAATTCCAAGAATAAATTTCTTTTAAGTGCAGTGACAAATAGGAAGGGAGAGCACAAAGCAGGTCTCAGGTTAGTTTCTCATGATCCTCAGGAATCCCAACTGGCCAAGGGTCTGTTAATGACCACATGGTTATAAGTTATTTTTTAAATGAAAATATATTATGGCCTAGAAGTCCAGCTTCTCATAGTGGTACTGGTAATTTGGTTCAATATTCACATTGAGATGGATTTAGAAAGTGAGTGTGTGTGTGTGTGTGTGTGTGTGTGTGTGTGTGTGAGAATGTGTGTGTGAGAGAGAGAGAGAGAAAGCAATTCAATTACGGGGCCAAATTCAAAAGAAAGAAAATGTAGAAAGATATGTACCTGGTTTTAGCTGGTTTTAGTACCTGGGTTTAGCTCCAAATTTCCTTTAGAGGTATTTGCCAGTTCTGGAAGAAATGATGCAAAGGTCAAGATATTGGTGAGAGGTTTTAAAAAATTCATAAAAATAAAAACTGGGTTAAAGTTTCACCAGGTAGAGTTGAGAAATCATCTAAACTTTGAATGTAACCCAGGTGGTCTACACCTCCAAATAAAGATGAAATACATTTTCAATGTTTTTAATTTCAATGACTGATAATATTAATATCATCCTAGTTTGCTGATAACTTGAACCACTTGCAGGAGCAAATGTAAACACACTCTAGAGGAAATTCAAATTCCTCTAAAATCAAATCCTCTTTATATTTGTCTTGAACTTAGCAAACAGTAAAGAGCAACCCAGCAAACAAAGAAGCAGATAATTAGCAGAAAAGCAAGAGAACCAAAGAAATAACAAAAATAAAAACAACACATACATGCTGTAATGGTTTTAGAAAGTAATGTATATGTTGAAAGCTGTACAATCATCTCAGACCCAGAACTTAAAAACTGAACTCATGCCTGTTCCTCCAGGGCCCTTATCTCTGTTAATGGAAACCCATGGCCCCCATGCTCAGCCTAAGGCATCACTGTCATTATCTCCTTTCCTCTTTGTACATATGATTAGGTAGGAAATATTTACTTTCATTTTACAGTACAAGTAACTATAGAAGATGAAAATTCCCCATTACTTCCATAGGTACCACCCTCTGCTTTGTCTTACTGAAGTGCTTATATTCTCAAAGTAACAGCATGATCTTATTAAAGCATAAATCAAACCAGATTGTTCTATCTTCAAAATGTCAGGCAACAGACTCCTTTGTACTCAGATTTAAAAGTGAAGATTTTAAAATGGATTACAGTACTCGACCACTTTCTAAATTCATTTTATGGCCTTATAGTCAATTTTATAACTGTACCATAAAATATATATGTACCCCCAAATCTGCTATAATAACATATGCCACAGGATGTCAACTAGAACTCTGCATTTTCCTATGATATACATGTTTACACTGAGCCAAGAAGCATTCTGTTGTCACTATAAAAACTGCAATGAAAGCTATTTATAGGAAGCTTATATCAATGCTATTTTAAAAATCTAATAATTTTGGTAGCAGAATTAGATTTCCTTTATCATAAGTAAAATGTTGGTTGATGAATATCTCAACTGCTGTTGTAAACAAGTGATGTTTTAAACAATATCTCAATATGATAAAAATTGATTTTACTTGTTTTATTTCATCAACTTCACTTTCATATAATATTTTCTGACTATAGCACCTTTTAGTTGAGCAACAGATGGCTATTAGTCTATTTTAATCTACTGATAGTGTTAAAAAATACTTGGAGATATATATATACACACACATATATATGTATATATATGATGTATATATATATTATGTATATATTATATATGTATATATTATATATATTATTTATATATATATATGTATATTATGTGTATATATGTATATATTATGGTTAGCCATATTGGTGTTTTTGCTTTTTACAAAATGTTTATTTCAGGATTAATCTCTGCACTCTTACTAATCTATTTTAATCTAATAATAGTTTAAAAGTAAACAAAATCAAATATAAATAATATTGGATTAAAAGATACATGAAGCAGCAAAGCTAAGAATCATACCACAGCCTTTATTACCATATGATTCTAAAGCCTTTTATCCATACAGCTAAGTTTAGAGCTGGATTTCAATTCGGGATAGTCAAATTTTGAAAGTTGAGCTTTTCCTGAAACATAATTTCCCTTGGCCTTTTGCATTATCTATTTTTGTCTTTTCCTTTTCTACCCCCAAACCAATTATAAGTAGTTTTTAGCTATAATGTATTTTATTGATTCAATAAAGTTACATTATGTAATTGAACAAAAATCAAAATAATGAAAAAGATGTTAAGAAAAGAATATATGCTCATTTTATAAAAAATTATTAGCAAAAGGGCCAATACATTAATAAATCTAACAACTTTGGGTACTGTCATTATGACCTGAGCCCTCCTAGTCCACATCCTGAATCAGGATATCAGACGTCACCAAGAGTGGAACTTGTGACATATTCATGGAAAAATGGAAACCACACTTGGATATTCAATTCTGGGGAGGAAACTGTTTTGCCAAAAACAATTTACTTGGCAATATTTCATTTCAGTTATCTGCAGCATGATAGCTAAAATGTGTTTTCTTCTCTTTTGTTCTGATTTGCTAGGAAGCACAAATCAGTCTACATAGCCACCTGAATAGAGCTGCTGGACCATTCCTTACAAAGTGGATTATTTCTACACAATGGGGAGAGAAAGCATATTTCCTGCCCATGTCAAAATTCTTCCTACTTTAGGAAAAACACTCCTCACTTGGGTTTTCCAGGTTAAGTGGCATTCATTTTTAAAAGAAGAACCAAATTATATCTTTAAATATTATGCATTGTAAGACAAAATATTTTAAATTTATATTGATAGTAATATTTGTTTTTACACTATAAACACAACTTAATATACATTGTATCCTGTATGTAGTTCTTTTTAATACCTACATTTCTGATTACATGCCTACAAAACTAAATTAATTCTACTTCATATTATAATGAAATATTTTATATCTTATTAAAATATTTTAAGACAAAATAAAATCTAAAAATGTTAGAACATATGATTAGCTAATTTGATGTAGACTTTTCTTTTGCAAAATAAAGGAATACAACAATATTTTATATAGAACATTTATACTCACAATAATGTTTAGTAAAATTCTAATTTCTATGCACATACAAGGCTTTTGACACATAAGGTAGGGAGATGGTGCCAATTTCTTTAGGCAGAATTAAAAATTCTAAAATTTGGAAATACATTTTCAATAATATTTTTCACTTGAAATCTTTTTCTTAAAAAATAAAGAGTCATGTAGTACCGTATATAATCATCTCTTATTTAGTTTATTCAGTTCGTACTGATTGAATTTATACTGGTTAAACTTGTTCAATGCTGATGACATAGCAATAAACAAAAACAAACTTCCTGTGTTCAGGTAACTTGAGACAAGAGGATATAATGAAATGGAAGGTATCAACTGCTATAGAAATATACTGACTTTTCTCTGTATATTGAACTTTTTCTCAAAGTAATTAACATAATGGTTATTCCTTGTCCCATCCTTCACCTAACATTAAATTGATGTTTTTAAATTATTTTAAAGCTAACAGAAAATTCTTTAAGATAGTCCCTTTTTTGATTATATAGACAAAACAAATAAGTACACAGTTGAGAAATCATAGAGTTCTTATTTTCCTCTGCATTTCTTGGTGACACAGTCTGTTTTAAATAAGTCAGTTCAGAATACATATACCATCCTATAACCTGGAGGCAGATATAGCAGTCAGGTGTGTGTACAGGAGTTCTTGTTCATGTACTGGCCTGCACTATTCATAGAAATTCCCAAAGAAAAATACCACGTTGAAGCTCTAGCATAATCAAGACCTCTTCATTTTTCAGCATATGCAGCGTACACAATGCCGTGAATAGCTTGCTTGACGAGAATGGCAAAATCACATCCTTACCCTCTGACTCATTTTCATACTTATTTTGATTAGAATTTTCCTGAAGGCAAAGTGCATGCCTTATTCATTACTTAAAATAAGAGAAACCAAAAGGAGGAATTACAATAGTGGTTAAGCAATTCTTATGTGTTGAATTATTTGTTCTTGGTTATATAACTAAATTTTGGGGAGATGAAAACAGGATTGTGCCTTCAGGTAAACTCAGGGAAACTCCTTAATTAATGAGTATCAGAGTGAAGAGTTGCCAGTTCCACATACAGGGAAATCGCTTAGCTCACCATTGGGATTCAGCATGGTATTTATCCTCCAGAGATTGTTCCTGATCTCCCTTTCTCACTGGCCATGTTGCTCCTGCCTTTAGACTTAGCACTTCCTCATTAGTCCACAATACCCTTTTACTATATTTAGTATGGGGTTTATAAATGTGAGTTAGAGTTGCATAGCAGATAATAAATACTCTTTGAGGGCAAGATTGTTTTATTCTTCCAGGTGGAGTCATTACTTAGAATTCTGTAGTTTGAATTAATGTATCTCTACATTTTGGAATATTGCTTTAATGAGTTGAATAGGTGGATGGGTGAAGATGCTTGTCCCTTTTGACTGGGCAATCTTTCCCTCAGGTAACACAACCGACTCTCTAGGACAGTTTCTTTCTACCACATCTGAGATGGTTTTGTTTTCTAGCCTGAGTATTTAACAGGTAAGATGAATCTGAAAAACAAAAGTTAAGGTTGTGGATGTAGATTACTCCTCAGAGATAAATCTAAAATCCCAAATGAATTGAAAGGATGAGGTCGGTAGCACAAAACTTTGTCTTTTGTGTCAAAAAGAGCCAGGTTGGGATATAAGTTCTCTTATTTGCTAGATGTTCTTAGGTAATGCACATAATATTTTAGGGCCTTCACTTAGAGTAATGCCTACTTTATTATAGTATTGTGAATTTATATACATGAGAGAGCTTAGTGAAATTCCTAGATTCTATTGAATACAATAATCTTAGATATTTTATAACTATGATCATCAAGTTTAAACAACAGTAAAAAGGAGACTAAAAGGAATGTCTTAAGATCCAGGAAACAAAGATCAGTGACAGTTCATAAAGACCAATGGAATATATGAAAAAAACAAAACAATAACTCATGGAGGAGATGTCATAGATAAATTAAGGGAGTGGAAGGTAATTTCACAAATAGCTGTGGCTATTGTGACCTAATCTCAATATTTCTAGGGACAAACACATCTTGTGCTTCTTGTCTTACTTTATGAATATCACTCTGTTTAATTCTCAAAATTGTTATGCTTTGGACAATGAGTATCATGCTTCCTATATTATGGCACATGTACTAATCTGGAAAAATTTTAGTAGGAATTTTTCTGAATAACTAAAAAGATCATATTCTGAAAATTTGCACAAGCCTGTATAGGAAGTTTCATGCTCAGTATACAAAGACTCCAGGCGATCAATATTTAAATTTTATCCCCTCCAAATAATCAAACCCATCTTGAAAGCAAATATCTTTGGAGCAATTCTCCTTTATATTACATTCTCTTGTCAAACATCTGAGAAAAATGTGACTTTGATGACTACAGGATGCACAAATATCTTACTTCTTAGGGTGGCATTTTTACTTCTCTTGTCAGCTCCTCTTAATTTACTTCCACATGCACTCATTTAGAAAAAAGACCTTTCTAAAGTTTGCTATTGTGATCTGAAATTCAGCAAAGTGGATAGTAAGAGATGACCATTTTATTTATTTTCCCCCTTTCTATAGAGAATAACAATCCTTTTCAACAATTATTTGATAAAGGAAAAAATTCCAAAAAGTAATTCTTCATTGTTATCATTCATCAGTCTTGATCATTAGTAACAATAGTGTTACTTCCAATCATTTCTACTAGTCTTTTCTCTGCCATCATCTAAAAAATATAGCAAAGACAAAACAAATACAAAATGTTAAATAATTATTCATAAATACAAAATCTTTGTTATCTAACAAAGTCAGATTAAGAAAGAAACACACAAATTACCCAACAGACCAATTTTTGATTGTGTATTGCTTCAAAGTATTATATAGCACTTTTCTCTCTATAAATGCTAAAATAATAAAAAAGCAATAACAAGTTATGTACAAAAATAGCCTTTAAAGCTATTATTTCTGGCAATAAAGATGATATTAAGATGACATTGTAGGAAATGTGATAATTTTCAGATAGTCCTCATATTATCAGAAATTTGTGATTGAAAGAGCCAAAGAGAATTTGCTTGATGAGTCACAAACACAAAATTATCATAATTGTAAGAAAATTCAAAAGATTCAGTAATATTCCAAAAGAATTTTAATCAGCCATTTCTTGGAGAGTAGAATTGAATATGAAATATTAATGTGGTAACTTTCATATCTATAAGTACAATTAAAATTATGCTGAGAGTTGAATGTTGATAGGTTCTGTTTTTTTTCCTCTTGTAGTAAATATTCAGCCTGTAGCAACTATTCAGTTTTATTTAACATAAAACTCAGACAACTTACAGGTAATGAGTAACCAACCATTAATATATATATGACTAATCTCAATAATTTCTGCAGACTATTTGAAACTACAGCATACTTACAGAAAAATAGTTTAACTTTCTCCTGATGTTTCAAAACTCAATTTGTAAAAATATTTTAAGAGTTTAATCAATTATGTAGAAAGAGAAGTGGTAGTTTTTAAACCATTTTTTATTTTGAAACTATCAGCTATGGCTAACCAGCTTATTTTTAAGTTTGAGATCTTTATTTTTTTTCATATCATAGGTTTGATTTATGTTGATTGACCATTTTGAAATAAAACTGCCACTCTGGTCTCATTCTATACAGCTCTCTGCTTCATAACTATTCTGGGTTGACAAACTCTCTAGAAAGGCCTAGAATATACAAAATTCCAAACTGAAATCATCAAAGGGCTGAGGTCAGCAGTGGGACAAGAATATTCAATGTGCCTCTACTTTCTTTAGAAGAGCATGAGTCTGAACAGACAGTGGGATAAAGAACGGTGGTCATGAGGTACAAACATGATAAAATAAGAAAATATTCCTTTGAAATAAATACAACTCCAGAAAACTCAGACATAAAATAACTAGAGTATTCCAGTATATCCATTCATTTAAATAATTTGATAATGTAAGCTAATTTTAGAGTGCTTACAATATTTGAAATAATATTTAAATTACATATTATCAACCAGTATAGCTTTGTGCTTGTGTGTGTGTGCATGTGAAATTTTCAGCAGAAAATGTGCAAATTCATGAATTTTATCACATTCTAAGGAGAGGGGATAGAGTATCCTAATGTGGGACATTTATTTGAGATTCACAGAAATCCATGTAGTCTGGGGTCTTGCACAGACTTGAACATATACATGGAAAAGGAGGGAGCTGGTGATGAAATGTGTTTATCAGTCTGCAAAGCACAGGGAGTTATCTGTGGTGAGGATTCATATGGAAAGGAGAAGAAAGTGGTGACTATGAGGAGGAAAGAACTCAGGAAGAAGGGAAGGAGGAAGGAAGGAAAGGATAAGGGAGGAGAGAGAGGGAAAGGAGAATGGGAGAAGTAGCAAGAGATTGAAAAGACATGGGGGATGAAAAGCTGAACTGTGTGATATAAGTACTCCATTCTCTGCTCTATCTTCCTTTCAAAGGTCTCAGTGTTTTTAAAGTGAATTTTCTTCAGGGGTTGAAGAAAAATACTAAGCCCTTGGCCAAAACTGAGAAAGGCAAAATCTTATGAATATTTAGGGAATCTTCTACATGCTTTTGTCTGTCTGTCTACTATCTATCTATCTACCTACCTACCTACCTACCTATCTATGATCTAAGAGAAGAGAGAGGAAGACTGAGAAAGAAACTAATGCTCTATATTGAGGTACAACTTTAAAAGTCTCTTAAACAAGTACAAAACACATACAAGAGAGAATGATTCATTTCTATATTTTGTTATAATGTACTGAAAAGGTCCCAAATAGATTTGAAATAGGAGTTAAAGAAAACGCTATGCCATCATTTAAATTGTACAATGTGAAATATTGAAAAAAATGAAGATAATAAATGGCAGATTTTTTTTAAAATTAGAAGGCTGTGTCTATTAAGGGCAAGAGCAATTTTATGTAGTGATAATAATCATTCTACATGCTGTTTCGGCTCTGATTTTTTTTCATTTCACAGAGATGTCTAATTCCCTAGATCATACCTAGTCTACCTCTTTTGTTCTTGGGACAACTTGCATTCCTTTTTTGTAGTACTAGCACAATTGTGATTAATATTTGATAGGGTCTGCTTCGTTCTTTGAAGTGAAAGCACTTTGAAGGTAAAGCACTCCTTCTCCTACACCAAATATATTTTCTAGTTTCTTCAAAACTGGTATCACCAAACATCCAGGAGCAAAACCCAGAAATCCAGAGTCATCTTTGACACCTTCCCCTCTCTCACACTTCATATGCAATCTTTTAAGAAGTCTTAGTCGTTTCAATTTGTAAATAATCCTTGAATCTAAACATTCTACACACTTCATGATAACATAACCTCAAACTCTGTCTTGTAACTGAGTTGATCCATCTGCATCCTCATTTCACATCACTTCAATTAATTTATACACCTGCAATCAGAGTAAGTTTTTCAACATGTAATTCAGACTATGAATCTTCCCTTCCTAAAGAGAAGGCTGGTTGCCAACTCCCTGTTCAATCTGATTTCACCCCAGACTCTTCCTCAGACTTGTACTACAGACACATAGACGATTTTATTCCTTTATAAATACATGCTTTATCAAGACACCTGTTACAATTGCTGCAAATACTTTTCTCCCTCTCCTCACCTTGTCTGCTACTCATCCTTCAGATCTCAGTTCAATGGTACCTCCTTAAGAAGGCTTTGCTGACTTTCTGTTATACATCCCTTGTATTAAAGATTTCATAGCATAATGTACGTCTCTTTCACAACATTTGTCAGAGTTGAGATTTGCCTTTTGTTTGTGTAATTACTTTATCAATGCCTATTTCCCTCAGTAGAGAAGACAACAAGAGAACAGAGTCAGTATTGATTTTTGTAGCTAGTGCAGTGTCTGATATATTGTAGGCACTCAATAAATATGTGCTGAATAAATAAATAAATTAATTAATTAATTAATATTTGCTGAGTAAATTTGTCTATACTTTTTGTAGAGAAAGGAGGGCTTAGGCCACAATACTATGTAGTAAAACTGGGATATTTTAATTACCTTTTGAGTTCAGAGATGAAGTAATGGGGTAATACTACATTACTCAGTGTAAGACTCCAAAGTGTCCTGATAATTGTAATTATCTTATCATTAAAAATTAGAAAAGACAGGCACTTAGAACAAGAGGCAACAGTGGCCATCTGTGGCTTGAATGATAGCCATCTAGAATGATTCCCACTACATTTTAGAGGAGAATACAATGTTTTCTTTCTAATTTGCTTGTCATAACGGGTTTATTATTCCTCTCATTAATCCTTGGCAAACAGGCTTAGTGAGGCATCTTCACAAATGCACCTTAAATAATGTAATAATAGCTAGCAAGTTTTTATTTCAATACTTCTCTACAGGAGTATCTGTGCCTGTTTGTGCATTATGGTTGCTATGGTTAGGAAATATTTCCTGAGAATGGTCTTTTAAAGGAGCTATCAAATTCAGGTAAACAGCTGTTTTAGAGTTGATAAGGCTGAGAAAGTAGATAACATGCAGACATTGTTGCCATTGGCAACAGCAGTCTCATGAGATATTGAATATAATATTTCCAGAAAGAAAATTAAAAATAACAGGAAGATCAGTCTATGAAGTACAAATGAGCAATCTTATCTTTTTCAGAAAGAAAAGCAGGAACTTCTCTCCAAATTGAAAAAACAAATTCAACATTACATCAAATATAATTAAAGTTGTTAGGTATATCAAAAGGAAGATAAACAGGAAGTTTAATGGATAAATGAGGAAAAATAGACATAAAGGAAAAACAAAGTAAAGGAAACTAAAACTAGAGGGAAGTAAGAAATTAAGTGGAAGAGGAAATATTCATGTCATTAAGAGATTTCATGGCAAGCTTTAAAAATAAATATGTGATCACTTTCTATCTGTACAAGAATAAAATTACCCTGTCAAGTACCATAATTATGCCTTGATTAAATCCAGTCCTTCTCTTGTCTCAAGTACAAAATTAATGACAAAATTCCATTTGATAAGGACAAAATGGTTAAAAAAATCTTTGTAAGAACTTCAGAAAATATGGAACTCAATATATTAGGAATTCACAATTTTTTTAAAAGTTCTAATACTTGACTTTTTTCTTTTGAAGTTTATAATCTAATTCAGACACATATTTATAAATCCAAAACTATACTATAAACTAAATCCTGTATCTTTTCTTTAAATGTAGGCATGAGATATTATTTACATATGCATGCTTATTCTAATTGCATGGATTATACATTGAATGTGTTTATAATTCCAAGTTTGTTTATTTGTGTTTTTGTACTTAGATATGTAATATTCAAGAATCACTTGAGACTTTGAAAGAAAGTTCTACATACTGTTATGGACAGAATTGTGTTTTCTCCAAATGCACTCCAGCATGACTATATTTTAAAATAAACCTTTAAGGAGTAAGTAAAGTCAAGCAAGATCAAAGGGTGGAACCGTAATCAGAGAGTAGTAGTATCCATGTCAGAAGAAATAAGGGGATTCAAAATCACTTTCATCCTTTCTCTTATACACAGTAAAGGCTATATATAAAGTCACAGCAAGAGAGTGGCCACCTGCAAACCAGACAGAGAGGCTTCCCCAGAAACTGAACTTTCTGGCACATTGCTCTTGAAACTCTATCTTCCAGAACTGTGAGAAAATAAATGTGTGCTGTTGAAGCTACCTGTCAGTTCATGATATCTTGTATGGCAGCCCCAGCAGACTAGTACTATACCATTATCTTTTATTTCATTAACAAACTTGAGCTACATACCTTATATTAGATTTGTGAGATTTAGCACTGGTATCATAGTAACCAGAACAAATAAGTGAAATGAAAATGTTCAAATATTAAAGGTGTTTAACATCTTTTTAAAATTAAAACAATTTAGTTTCTTTGAGGGATTTCTGGTTCTTCCTGCTGCAGACATGCTTCCTGCTAAATTGTTTAGAATGCCTGTGTGTAACCTATGAATATTTTCCCACATCTTGGCAAAAATCATGAGGAAGAGTAGCCAGGAACAAAAAAAAAAGATTATTAAGTATTTACTATAATAAGTAAAGATTTTGCTTTACAAATAAAATAACTTATATACTAGGTAAATTATTACTTTTCTACTAGCAAATATATAATAATCCTTCTGGTATCTACAATACTAAACAACTCTAACTGATTGATTCAATGTTTGTTGATTGTGATTATAATACAATTAGATATAGTAAGTCTGCACTAATTCTAACACATCCAATGTAATTGTTGCAATAGGTGTTTGAGTAAATTGAATATGCAACAAATGACTTTTGAACTGAATGTAAGGTCCTAATTAAAATATATACCCATCAGGAGTAATTTCAGATCACATTTTGATCAGATTTTATAAAAAGAGAGTCTTTAGAAAATGCTAATAATTACACTTTCCAAAACAGGATTTTTGGTTACTGGGGAAGTGTCTAAAAGATTGAAATTAATATTGCCACATCTACCAAGTTTGTGTCTTCTCTTTTATCAACTAAAGAGCAGCTGTTTTAAAGTTGTACATCTGCTCATGAGCTTGCATGTCTGATTTCAACCATTACTTCCTTAGGAAAGCTTTCCCTGATCTATTAAGCTACATATGTTCTCTTTTATATCCCCAAATAGATGTTTTTAAAATAATCCTCTGGTCTCTCATAGCCTAATTTATTGTTTGAATTGTTTATTTACAATCTCAGTTGTAGAATCCATTAGAGTTGGTACCATGTCTGGTTTGAGTTGTATATTAGTATATATGTGTATATATTTACTTAACTACATATCTTTATCTATGTCCTTACATCTGTAAATTATGTGTGTGTTGTATGCACAGAAATTTCCTTCTCACTAACATCTAAAGGCTGTGACAAAATGGAAAGTTACTTGCATCCAACTAAAGAGCATTTTTCAGTGACATGCACGTTCAATGTTAGAGCTGGCCAAAAGCAAGTTTGACAGCTCTTGAGAGGTGGACATATGAATAAAACTGAAAATGTCAGATTATGACAGTCACTAGCACATAAATGGCCACTGAAACATGCATATGGATGACATCATACAGTAAAAAATGATAATGTAAAACAAAGCAATAGGGAAGAGTTAAAAATAAGGCCACTTCAGTTTGAACATCTGGATTCAAATTCTGACTCCACCACTGACTACCTATGTAAAATTAGCCAAGTTAAGATTAATCTGGGGCTAATCATTGTACTTTGGTCATAGGAATTTTTGCAAAGATTAAAGGTAATAATGAACATAAACAAAGGAAGAGAGTGCCTCATGAAGAGAAATCTGTTAGGACTTCAACTTTTATTGAGAACTTAGCCTCCAAATTCAAATAAAATATATGAAAACAGCTTTGAAGATATTGGACAATGAAGGATGGTGGTCTTTGTGAAGATGGGGAGCAAATAAGGTGAGCCCTATGATTGTCCCAGCTTACTGCCTTGCAAGACATTCCAGAACAGTGTAGGGAGGTAGAGCCCAAAAGACTTCCTGAACTGAGGAGCAAGAGGAGAGTCTGGAAAGACCAAAACAGTAGAGCTCACAAGGCAGGGTACCTGAGAGGAGAGAGGTACACACAGAGCACCCCAAAGATCAA
>PVHX01004056.1:23467-71313 GCA_004024805.1 Geosciurus inauris
TTTCTCATTTGTCAGACTGGGAAACCTTATAAGTCATGAGGCATTACAAAGAGTACTCAGAAAGGTTGTACTGAATAGTGGGAACAATTACTCCAAACTGTGGTCCCCCCTAAAATTACCTGAAAAGTAAAACTAAAGGGAATAAACTATTTCCAACTAATTTAGCTTTATCCCAGAGCAAAAGCTCAAGGATTTTTACAGGAATACAGAAATCTTTAACTTCCCATGAGGTAAAATTACAATGTCTGATATCTAATAAAAAAATAACCAGACATGCAAAGAAGCAGAAAAATTATAATAAGAAAAATCAATGAACTCAACTGCACACAGAACAGACACAAATGTTATAAGTGGCAGATAAGGATATTAAATCAATTATAATAACTGTTTACTAAAGGTTCAGAAAGCTAGAGGGAGGATTAAAACATTAAATAACAACATGGAAATTTTTAGAGAATGAAATCAAGCTAGAGATGAAAACCATGTCTGATATGGAAAACACACTGGATATGAACAAGGGAAGATCAGACATTAGAGGAAAATAGATTAGAGAACTTGGACACTAGCAATTGAAACAGTATATGGTAAAAATAAAACACAAAGACAAATGCTTAAAAAGATGAAAACAACATCAGTGTGCTATGGACAACTTAAATTACATGTAACTATCATCCATGTAATTAAAGCCCATGAAAGACAGTAGAGTAAGGGGCCCAAACAAAAAGAGGAAGTAGTGGCTGAAATTTTCCAAATTTGATGAAAACCATACATCCACATATCCAAGAAGCTGAATGAAACTCAAGTACAAAAACATGAGGAAAACTATACCAAGGCACATCATGATGAATTCGCTGAAAGCCAGTGATAAAGTGAAATTCTTAAAGGCAGCCAGAGTACTGTAGACAATCAAAGTTACAAAGGAAGGAAATAACAAGAGCCAAAAGTCAGTGAGGCTACATCTTTAATGATATGAAATGTAAACAAATGATAGAGAGAAAAAAACAAAAAACAAAAACCCAAAAAAGCTGTTAAACTATAATTCTACCAGAGAACAAGATCTTTCAAATGCAGAAGTGAAATAGAGACACTTTAAGAAGTACAAAAGAGGCTGGGGTTGTGGCTCAGTGGCAGAGCACTTGCCCGCTCTTGTGAGCCACTGGGTTTGATCCTTAGCACCGCATAAAAATAAATAAAAACAAAATAAATATATTGTGTCCATCTATAACTAAAAAATATTTTAAAAAATAAGTACAAAAGATAAAAGAATTGGCCACCAACAGACCTATACAAGTATTGTTAGTGGACTTCCTTCTGGAAGTGGAAAAAGGTAACAGGTGGAAATAGGAATTCCTCAAAGGACTTTGGCCCCCAGATGTGCAGGTAAACATATGTAAGACTTATTTCTAAATATACAAATGTTTTAAAGATGTAACTGAATACTTAAACAATAATATATGCTAAACTTTATTATATATTTATAAGTAAATTCTATAATAAGGTTGAGAGAAAAGACATCAAATAACATCATTGTATGGCTCTTATATAAAGTGATAAAGTACCACTTAAATGTAAATTGTGATAATTTAAATATATTAGCTATAAGCCGGGCGTGGTGGCGCAAGCCTGTAATCCCAGCACTTAGGGAGGCTGAGACATGAGAATCGTGAGTTCAAAGCCAGCCTCAGCAACGGCGAGGCGCTAAGCAACTCAATGAGACCCTGTCTCTACATAAAACACAAAATAGGGCTGGGGATGTGGCTCACTGGTCGAGTGCCCCTGAGTTTTATCTCCAGTACCAAAATAATAATAATAATAAAAATAAATATATTAGCTATAAACCTTAAATCAATCACTAAAAATAATAAAACCAGCCAAATCTAACATGCCAACAAATGAGGTAAGTTGGCCTGTAAGAAATTATTAAGTGAAAAGTAAAAATTAAGAGAACAAAGAATAGATGGGAAAAATTTGAATATATTAAGGTTTATAGATTTAAATCTACTTATATCAATAAACAACCTCAATCAAAAGATAGTAATTAGGATGTTGTATTTAAAAAATCAAGACTCAGTTGTTTGCAGTTTACAAGAAACTAGCTTTAAATATAGACACAGAGGTTAAAAGAAAAATGATGGGGAAAGATATACACATCATGCAAACAGGAAACACAGAAGAAAGGTTGGTTGTATTAATGTCAAACAAATTAAATTCCAAAAAATAATACTACCAAGAATAAAGTGAGCCATTTCATAATAACAAATGAGTCAATTCATCAAAATGAAAATAATTAATCTAAATATTCACCTATGGACCTCTAAACATATACTCCCCAAACTGATAGAATTTCAGGGAGAAATGGACAGATCCAAAATTATATTGATGGATTTCAATACTTCTTTCTCAGTAATTGTTAGAACAAGTAGATGCACTATCACCAAAGATATATGATTAAGTAACACCATCAACCAACTTGACCTGACAATCACAAAAATGTAACTGACTACAGCAAAATGCATATGCATTGTATTATAATGGCTAAAATTCAAAAGACCGAGCATACCAACTGTTAACAAGGATATAGGAAACCAGAACTCTACTGATGAGATTATAAGATGTTATATCCATTTTGAAAAACAATTCTGCAGTTTCTTTAGAAAGTTAACCATGCACCTATTACATGATTTATTCCATTCCTAGGTATTTAGCCCCCACCCCCCAACCATACATGAACATTGAAAGAATTCTGTAATAATGTAAATTTGTATTAGTCCAAACTGGAAACAACTGAAATGTCTGTTAATAGTTGAAGGATATACTATCTGTGGTATGTCCATACCATGGAATGCTATCATAAAAAGAAATAAAATCTTGACCCATGCTGCAACATGGATAAGTCTCAAATACACAGAATGGAAGAAGCCAGAGGAATGAGAGAGTCTGTACTGCATGATTCTATTAACATAAAATTCTAGCAAATGCAAACTGATATATGCTGACAGAAAGCAAATTGATGTATACATAGGAATGTAAGAGCTTTTTCTTGGATGTGCATCTTTGTCAAGTATCTAGAACAGTAACATATATATATAAAAAAATCATGAAATATATTTTTATTTTCCCTTATCTGCTAAGTAACTTTAAAGTCAATCTCAAAGTTCATCTGTAAAATAGGTATGAAAAATACCTGTTTTACAGATTTTTTTTGTGAAAATCCAGTTAAATATAGGTATAACTACTTTGACATATTTTAAAACTTATAAATATTACTCATCATCTTGCTACTACTGATATGCATAGTATATTAGAATTTATTTGGCACTTCCTCTTCAGTAGTTTGCCTGGGTGTGGGCTCTTGCATATTTCCTAAATGAGGCCATTATCTCATTGAGCAGTTCACCAATACGACAGGTACTACCCTTAAATGATTTGTCTAATTTTAGATCTAATAAGTGCATTTTATGTCATCTTTCCACTTAAATAACTTATATTATCATAAAGTATAGTTTTTATGTTTACTTAAAGAAATATAAAATAAGGAGTTAAGGAATTTATAAGAATTGTTAATGCCTGAAAACACCTTTTCAATTTGTATTGCCTTTGATATGTAATTCTAGTTTCCATGCATTTATAAAACAAATATTCCTTGAACATCAAGCAGCATCTAGATGCATGAGATACAGGCATAAATGGAGGGGATGAAATCCGTTCTTTGATGGAATTAAGTTAACAGTGTGGATGCGTATTTAATTGTATCAGTCTTAAAAAGAAATTCTCAAAACTAAACGATGATTAGCACAATAAAGGAAGAACAATTGATATAAAATGATATGGAAAAAATATGAAGTTCTTATTATTGATGAAAAATGTTTTCTATTTTTGTTATGACATTATTTCTCCACACTTTGGGAGAGTGGTTCCAGAGATTAAACTCAGGGGCACTCAACCACTGAGCCACATCCTCAATCCTTTTTTTTTTCTTTCTACTTTATTTAGAGACAGGGTTTCACTGAGTTGCTTAGTGTTTTGCTGTTGTTGAGAATGGCTTTGAACTCGAGATCTTCCTGTCTCAGCCTCCTGAGCCACTGGGATTACAGTTGTGCACCACCAATGCCTGGCTTTCCCCCTACATTTTTATTGATGCATTATAGTTGTACATATTGATCGAATTTGTTATTGCATGTATGTACATGCACACAATATGACTCTCTTGGTTATGCAGTACGTAACCAAGAATGTGTTTTCTTTTGTCTGTACAAGGCAGAGGGTAAGGAGCATCACTACTTCTATCCCCTGCCTGAATATAGTAGTGAGTAATTAAGGAAATGGGTAGTAGTTTGGTAACTGTAATTCACATTTTTAAAAGATATTGTGTGATCTGGCCCTAAAATATTTTTTTTAAATGTTGATTTCAAACAGGCATACTGCCCAGATATGTGCTGCTGGGCTTGCAAATTGCATTTTCCTTGTTTATTCATACAGTCAGTAGGAGGTTGGATTTGATGTTACTTAGAAACAGATGTTCATTTCACTATTCACCTCTTTAGAAAGAGAAATCAATTCTTATAGGCATATACAAATGCCATGAAGACACTCAGACACTTCATTTTCAGAAATAGCAAATTGTAAATGGAATAAGTAGTTTTTATATTTCCTGTGTTGATGCTTTAAAATATCACAAGAGTTATCCTTGTAAAAGGTGAATTCAGTCAGGGAAGTCTCTAAAATCCCTATATCTAGGAAATTCATTCATTCATTGAAAATATGCTTGCATTTTTGATACATGTTCATGAGGAAAATTAAAGCCAAGAGATAAAATGATCAACTTTAGGGAAGAATATTAAAGGGAGAGTAATTAGTTCCTATATACCTGGAATATAAAATGATTTCAAAAATACTTAAATATATCTATCATATCGTGATTTATGATAAACGTGAAAACCTCATCTTCAAAGTACCCGAGATGGAGTTACAAATAATCCTTTAAAAATAGCAGCTAACAATAGGCCATAAATCAGTTTGAAAACCTCTGGGGTCATCTTAGGGCTCTCAGGCCTGATTTTCTCAATCCTAATATATGCACTGCTGGATACTGAGGCGAGAAGATCTGGTATTAAAATATGAAAGAAATTGGAGACCTGTCATTAAAGAAGTAGACTCATTTCCCCAAGATCGATTCTGAGGATAAAGGACTTGGGAAACTTGGGCATCCATCCCTAAAAGTGCATCTCAAAGGAAATAGTTCTCAATAGTCTGATTTCCTAAGTTAAGAAAGGACCCATATGATGGACCAAGTCTGTCCTGTAAGTCTATGCCAATGTTTAGCTCTAAATGGAATGATGAAATTTAAAGATAGGAGCATGTCTTTGCAAAAACTGTTTCATGCCTTTCCTGTGCTGCCTTAAATTTTATTCCTCTCTCCTTTTAGCTCAAAATATTCCTCATCATAGATTTAGATGGAAAAATTAAGAAAGTTATTATTTGATGATTTCTAAATATAGAAACATAATAATATGAAATATAATATGTATCATAAAATGAGACACAATGGGATTATGAGTCACAAATGGGGTCACAAAAGCCCTCCGTCCATTTGTGACTGGAGTCCCATTTCTCTCACCTTTTCAAGAACTTTATTACTTTGTTACACCCTCTTTCTCCTGAGTCTTTCTTTCATCTATCCCTTTCTAATCTATTATTCCTATCAATAGCCAATTTCTCATCTCGTATTTAAAAAAGCTTCTCTGGACCCCACATCTCCCTCCAGTTACTGTAGAATTTTTTCTGTTCCCTTGAATTCTAAGTTTCTTGTGGCAAAGAAAAGATGCAAATATGGCAAGTATTTCTTCACCTCCCATTATTTCTTCTATCCTCCGATCTCCAAATTTGAATTTCAAAGGCAATGGCCACTTTCTTTTCAAGGTTGATCATGTCATTCTCTCCTTAAAAGGCTGTCTTTTCCTTGTATTCATGATATGCCCACTGCCTCCCCCTTTGTAAATTCCTTTACTAATTCCTTTCTCATCACTTCTCTACTCCAGGCCCAGGATCAAGTGGATTATATATAATTTGCTATCATAATTGATCTTTTAATAACCAAGGCACTAAAATACCTAAAATGTTAACAATATACATGATGAATCTGCTTCTCAACCTAGGCAAGGCTATAGTTTGTATCTCTTCCTAAAGCCAGATAAACCAATTAGTTGCAGAGCATATTTTCTCAAATTCAAGCATTATTCATTCAGTTTTTCATTCAATGGGTATTATCCAGTACCTACCATGTGTCACATATTGTTACAGATGCTAAGGACAAAAGAGTAATCAAGATATAAGAAGTCCCTGATTCCATGAAACATGAGAGAATAAGGGCTAAGAGGTAAGTTGGGGGATGCTACATAGAATTAAGAGCATTATCATAATAGATTAAACATTGGATTTTCATTGATTCATATTAGAGACACTGAACTCCACAAAATAATGTCCTGTTTTCACCTAGGAATATATAAGCAAAGACCAGACCTCCTTAGCCCTGCCTCAAGGAATTCTTATAATCAATCTGTGAGTAGACCTCTATTAATTTTAATATCTACCCTTTAAGACAAACTTGAGAAGAATAGGACCTAGGGATTGGAAAAAGCACTGTTAATGGGATAATTCATTTCAAAAAATATATTTGGAGGTCAATTTAACCTTTAAGATCTGTACCCCAACCCATTTCATGCTAAAAATAGAAGGGAACCATTCCTATAGTGAGACATGTGCTTGTAGCACATATATAAATGGCATGACTTTCTCCAAATTAAAGAATACTACTACTTTGAATAAATTAAAATATCAATATAACATTTAAGAAGCATTTCTTAATGTGAATCTGTCTAGGTCTTTTTAACATTCCTTGCTTCTCTCTTTTCATTGATAAAAGATGTCCATCCTATCTAATTCATCAGGTTGTTCTAAGGGAATTATTAGAATAAACATTATACTTATGAGTTTATGTTAAATTGTAAAATATATTAAAGCATGATGTGAATATGAGCATTGCTATTGCCATAATAATGTTAACAATAATATTGCTTGCCTTCTAGAATAAATGTTTTTATGTATTCAAAAATGCCCTTATTTTGTGCCTTCTTATTGTTTTATGCATACTTGAGAACACTTAAATCCTAAGATAACATATATGTTGAACTTTGATATCTGTCTGAGCAGTTGTTTTAGTCAGTTTGTTCATCACTGTGACAAAAAAAGACCTGATAAGAACAATTAGAAGAGGAAAAGTTTATTTGGAGCTCATGGTTTCAGAGGTCTCAGGCCATAGATGGCTGACTCCATTGCTCTGGGCCCAAGGTGATAAAGGACTTCATGGAGGAAGGATATGGTGGAGGAAGGCAGCTCAGAACTTGGCAAACAGGAAGCAGAGAGAGCTCCACTTACCAGGGCCAAATATATATGTAAGGTAGAAACAGCCCTCCCCTACTGTTTCGGCCCCTCCCCTCTCTAAAGCCCAGGCAGTTCCCCAACCATTTCCCTCCGGTGAGAACAAAGCCTGGCCACTCAGGTTACTGCATCAAAGAAGATCACCTCTGAACCAGGAATGCTTATCTATCAGGCCAGTTTTGAAGTGAACAATCCATAGCCCACCATGCGTTCATAGCGGGCCCTATAAATTCCATGCCCCACGTCAGTCCCCTCTGCCCTTTTTCTCCTCCTTCTTTCTCCTGGGCGCCCACCTGCACAGACCCCACCATGAATAAAGATCCCTAGGCTATGTGGAGTGTGTTGCCTCTGGTTCAGAGAGAATCCCACATTTTTACCTTTCAATATATACCCTAAGGGCATGCCCCAGGTGATTTACCTTCCCCATCCACATCCTACCTGGCTAAGGTTACTGCCAAGATAATCCATATCAGTGGATTAATCCACTGATCAGGTCTTGCCTATCATAATCTAATCATTTCATCTCTGAAAATTCTTGCATTTTCTCACACATGAGCTTTTTGGGGATACTTTATATCTAAACTTTAGCAGTAGCTAATATGAATATGAGTGCATTGTGAAAAATGAAAGTTTATTCAATATACTATATGAATTTTTGACTAGAACTGTTTGGATAGTTGAATTAGATAGCCCTAGTCTAGATGATGCTAGGTCTCTTTAAAAGATGTCTTTGTGAATTTGACAAATAGCAATTACTAAACATAACCAAAAGTTGTAAGTATTCCAATTTCAACTTGTCAAAAAATAACTGAAGACTAAGAGGAAATGCATGATAGGAAACATCTGTTCCCTTCTCAGTCCTGCTGAGAGATGATGAGGATACACCTTTTAACATAAAATAATAAATAAATAATAAAATGAAATTCTAAAAGTCAGATTATTTTTATATTACCTTGTTGAACAAGGAGTAAATGCATAATTTAAAATATGATGGTATGTTCCCCATTGATTAAAACACACTAAAAAGACTTTGATTTATTTAATCCCCATATTTTGGCAAAGAAAAGATTATAAGAGACCTAAAATTAGAACTTTAAAGGTAAGAAAAATGTTAAGATACACTTATGATAAGTAAAATTCTAACCCATTTTCTGATTACTTTATCATTAATATTAGAAAAACTTTCACTCATAAATAGGCAGTGAAAGTTATTTTTACTGAAAGTTTTTTTATGTAGATGATATTAAAGCAGAATCTTATAAGTAATAGGCCTGTATTCCAATTAAAAAGGTTAGAATTTTGAAAGAATTCCTTTCCTGCTTCAACCAAGTAAATGCCCTGAAGGTGTCCATTTCCATGCCACCTCTTCCCTTTGGGACCATCACTGGGAGGTGCAGGTGCATGGGATTTAATAGCACCTCAGGACATTGATAGAGGAGCTTGAGTGCATAGGTGTTTCCCACAGGGTAGAGTGAGACAGCATTCTTGCTTAATTGATCAGCAAATGATACATAGAAATAAGAGTACGGAAATTCTATAATAGTGATGGCGTAGTCTCCTGAGGCAGACTTGGTTTACACAGAAGCCTCTTGGCATGTCTCCTACGAGGATTTGACGGGGTTTTAATGATCAGTTATTAGCATTTTCAGGTTTCTTCATCTCACCTAAAGCTCCACAAATCCTTCTCCCTTATCTTTTCTTTTTGCTGCTTGTCCCAGGTTGGGCAGACCTTACGTTGGGGTGGTTTGGCTCTATCACTTGCTTTTATAATTTATTGTGGATTGAAATAATATTAATGCCCCACTTCCATTGAGATATATTCTTTGAGTTCCAAAACACACAGCTCTTGCAAATAAATTCACTTTCAAGATTATTGTCTCTACTATAAATTTTAAGAGCCTAATTTGGCATCCAAACCCAGATTTTAGATATTCTCTCTGTACTTATCATGTAGGAATTCCACAAATTCTAGCCTCAAGGATTAGTTAAGTAGGGAGAAGGCCACATGGGAATCAAAAAAGAAGAAGAAAAGAAGGGACAGAGGAAGAAATAAAAAGGAAAGAAGGAAGGAAAGGAGGGAGAGAGGAAGAAAAGGAATTGGATGAGGGAATTGATTGATGTAAAAATACTCTTGCTCTACATATGCTGGTACACATTGTTAAATAAAATAACAAAACAAAATAATACCAAACAACAACAACAAAACTGAGTAGCAATAATTCAATGGATCAAATGTAGCTATTATTAATTACCAGGCCAATTCATCGATTTTTTTGAGTAGCATTTACATATCATGTCTCTCTTCCAGCTCTCTTATCAACCTTAATGTAAATATCATACAAGGAAAGGAAATAGAATGGAAAGAAGTTTTGAGTGGACAATACTCAAACTTAGAGGAGAAATCTATACTGTATCACATGTTCAAATAATGAAATGGTAGGCAATTGTGTAAATTGCCTAAAAATTCATGGTAACTCATTTTTTGGCAAATGTAATGAGGATAGACAGTGCAGATGGTCAACATATAAACATACTGAAGGGACATAGGCAGATCAATCAGAAGATGATTGTTCTAATGTTGGGGTGCAGCCACAGGGCTCCTCGTGTGCCAGGTATTAGTGCTTTGGTTGCTGGATTGAGAAAAGTTCTGGGACTGCAAGGAAGGAAAGTTCCCAGGTAGCTGAAGCAATGGGAGGTAAACTAGTAGACAACAGCTGTTATTTAACAGTCTATACCAGTGCCTGCTGGCTGAGCATCTGGTTTGGTTACCAGCCTAGAACAGTATGAATCTTCTTCTCAGCCCTCTGATATTACCACTGTCACATGTCTTCATTTTTCTAGATCAGATATATCATTAGTCTGCCCCAACCAAATCCTAAACTAGACTGTAAATTCATAGGCTCCTGTGTGTGTGCCAGAGGGGTTGATTAGTAGGGTTTGTTTTTTTGTTCCTGTTCTACTTCTACTCACTTCCCTTACAACCCTCTAGAGCCTATATATTTGAGTGGGGTGAATGGAGTTAATCCTATCCAGAGACTCTTTCATAGGAGGAAGGGAGAGAGAGTATAGAACTAATAAGAGATTTTGAGTCCTCTGTTACATCCTTCTGATTTACTTAGCTCACAAGTAGAGTCCTTCCTACCCTTTACTTCAAACTCCAACCTCTTTTACCACCCTCTGGGAACATCTACCTTTGTTCCTCCACAAGTAGGCTTGAAATACAGGATAATTATTTCCTGGAGTATTAAGAGTTAGCTAGGATGTGCAGCACTGGACTTTGAGGAACTTGATACTGATAAATATTGGGAAAAGGAGATTCCTCCAGTTAGTAGGAAGAGAAAGCAATACATGAAAAAATATCTGTTGTCTTTATAACTCCCCCAAGTTCTTAATGACTGCTCTTAGTCACTAAACTCTGAGACTTTAAGCTTGAGTGCATTTTGTTTACATGTATCTTCTCATAGTGTTGCTCCACACAGGTGGCATCCAGTAAACATTTCCTGAATTAATTACTAAATGATTAAATTTCTGTTATGGAGAAACAATCTTACTTCAAACTTCCTAACAGTTTATTTTCTGGCAATTGTGTTTCTTTTCTTTTGACTTTTTAAAAAAAACAATTATTAAAATTGTTCCTTTCAGAGGCTTGTCTGATGAAAGGGATTTAATAATTCTAAAACATTAATATTATCATGAAAAACATTTTTAAAAAATTCTTGCTTACCTGACCTCTACACTAAATTGAAAGGAGTCAGTGTCTTCCAGTTAGAATCACTTCTAAACAAAATCTGTAAATAAACGAAATGCTAATTACTAAAAGATCTTTTCCAGTGTAAGATCACTGCTAAATGAATAATAAATTACAGGTTTAGGATTACCTGATTTACCTTTTCTTCCCCTCTTGACTCTTCTTGTAATTTATCAAAATGGGAATTAGGCAGCAAGGAAAACTGAAATTTAAAAGGCAAGTAATTATTCTCTTTTATTCAAATATTAAAATTCCCATCATTAACTCTTAACCTGTATATGTTAATTCACGTATTCATTATCCTTCATTTGATTTTGAGAGAATTTTATTCTACAAAAAAAGCCTTTCTAATATCTTCCCCTTTCTAGTTATGATATAGCTGAAGTTGGTTTATAGTTTTTTTAATCAGTCTTAATAAATAAAAAGGAACAGCCTAGGTGATTTTTCTAGTAGAGTCAAGGATTTTGAGTTTCCTTTCATGAAGACTGAAAGACAAAGCCTGAAGGAATTGCTGAGAGTAGGGAAGGTTTACAGAAAAGCTCTAGGAAGAGCACAGTGACAGCAGGCTGAGTCTAGCAAAGGCAAATCAAGTATCCAAAGACTGTATTTCAATCTGAAACATACCAACAGTTGATGAAGATCTTTGACTATGTTATACAGCACTGTCTTATAGAAATGGAATTCAAGCCAACTAAAAAAAGTTTAATATTTCAGTAGTCACATTAAAAACAGGAAAAGGAGCCAGGCATGGTGGTACGCCTGTAATCCTAGCACTTTGGTACGCTGAGACGGGAGAATGGATAACAAATACACTTTGAAACTGCAATTTTAATCTTTTTTTTTTTTTTAGATGTAACTGAGTTTTTTTAAATTACAGAACTATTCTATTACGTTAGTACTTGATGTAATACAGCAATGTGATACCAAAGTGTCATTTTGTTGTGCAATATTAATGCTACTGAGTAAGAGATTTAAAAATAAAACAGAAACTTAAATGGAAAAATGAATATAAATCCCTTTTAGTAGCAATGAGATTAAGGCAATCAGAATTAAAACTTTAGTTTTGAACATAAAAAATCACATATAATACCAGTTACATGTGAGCAATTCAAATTAAAAAGTTTTGTCTGATCTGAAGCACAGTGGCTAATGCCTATAATCCCAGTGGCTTGGGAGACTGAGGCAGGAGGATTGCAAGTTCAAGGCCAGCCTCAGCAACTTAGTGAGTCTCTAAGCAACTTACGGAAACCTTGTCTTAAAATAAAAATACAAAAGGCTAGGAATGTAGCTCAGCACATCTGGGTTCAATGCTCAGTACCAAAATGAATGAATGAATGAATATAAAAGAAAAGGAATGTTTTTCCTGATAAATATGTGATTCACTGTCATTTCCTGAACCAAACTCAATGAAAAAGATTAATCTAAGTTTGTCTGTTTTACTTTGCAAATGAACTTTACCCCCAAAGAGGTGAATGCATACATGAGGCACTTGTAATTATTTACCAATTACTTTTACATATTGTATGGACAAGAATCAAATGTTGCACCAATTTTTTTTGTCTTTACAAAAGCATCACAGACACGTCTTCAATCTTTGCCAAATTGAACATGTTGACACACTTCAGTAATTGCTCATCATAGAATATATCATCTCTATTATCTCCACAAATGAATAAAGGATATACAAGTTCAGAATTCCACTGCAAATTAATTATGCAATTAGTAGATATATTAAGTACTTATGGTTGCATAGACTTGGCTATTAGAGTTAAACTCATAACTAGTAGTTTTAAGAAGTTCATTCATTATTTGACTCTTGCCTGAAAGTTTTATATAAGAACCAGCAAAGCCTATTCATTGCGAGCTCACTACAAGAGTCAGTCGCTGTTACTTGCATTTTGGCAGAGATTCAAAGGCAGATAGAAGAGTGGGAAAGATATACGGAGGGAAAGAGAATGCTTCAGGTATGTTCTTGAGTGAAGGCTGTTGGTATGAGGAAGCTGTCGGTGTGCTAACTAGACTTGAGGCATCCTTTGTGATTGATTAGAGATGCACATTTGGATTTCTCTGGTTGGTCTTAAATTGGAAGTGGGGACAAACATTAGGGAAACTGTCAGTTATTAATAAAGTCCTGTCTATTTTTGGTTGATTCTTAGTGAGATTGTTGCTAAAGATAGTGGTTTTGGACTTCCCATGAGTCTCATTTATATATGGCTGATTGACCTCTTGGGCTGGTTAATGTAGAGAATGGGTTGGTTTTTTGCCTGTTGTTGCAACTTGTGGGTCAGAATTCTCTTTTTATATATAGTTTGTCCGTTATCCATTTGTATATTCAGTCTCTCAGTATCTATGAGTAATAATGATATTTTTAACAATCAAATGGGAAATTAGTTTTTTAAATTAATGACTTTTTTCTTAAAGCAATTACATTTGAATTTATATTGCTTTTGTTTTATAAACTATAGTCTGTGATTGTTTGAATTATTCAACCCTTGCTGTTTTCTTAGAAGAAGAAAAAAACAAAATATTTGTTTAAATATAATTTTCTAAAATCATCAATCATAATCAGATGCCTTTTGAGTTTTATATTGTCATTTAAGACCAAGAAGGAATTTGAAAGTAGGATAAATTGCTTGAGCAGATATGCAATCAAAATGCTTGGTTAAAAAACTAACTGAAAATTGTATTTTTAAAATTCAGATTTTTTCATTTGTTTTTGTCATAAATTGGGAAATACTGTGGTAAATTTAATTTGTATTCTTTTAGTCTCAATGATCTAAATGGTGTTATTCTGAAGGGTCTGAAAATTTGCATGAATTGTTTAAAACTTAGGTTAAACTTGGTCTTCTGTTTTTGTTATCTGAACAAGATTAAACAGAGGGATTACAGCCCAGTCAGTGAAGAATATTCAAAAATTAAGTCAGTTCAATATAAATTCTGTATCTTACTGGACTAATTCAGTTGAGGATTTCAGATTTCTAAGACTAGGTATTTTAATTACAAATTTGAAGCTAATAAATACTGTTTCAAAGTATAACTGTATAAAATGGAGTATGGAGAGAACAGTGATCATTCAAGCATCTTGGAAAGCTTGGAATGAATTGATTTTGATCCTTCATTCTTTTTACTTCTGAAGAAAAACCAAGCCAAGAGTTTTCCATTGTTAAACATCCTCTTAATTTGTATAACAATTACTATACTGTTTTCCTAGGCCATCATAACAAAACACCAGGAGCAAGTGGCTTCAATCAACAGAAATTTCTTCTTTCATAGTTCTGGAAGCTGGAAGTCTCAAATCCTAGCGTCCTCAGGGCCAGGCTTCCTCAGAAGTTTCAAAGGAAGAATACTCTGCCTCTCCTAGCTTTTGGCGTTTGCCAATAATCCTTGGCATTCCTTGGTTTATAGCACCTTAATTCCAGTCCTTGCCTCTGATTTTACATGGCATTCTTTCTTGCATCTCTATGTGTCTCCATGCCCAGATTTCCCTCTTCTTATAAGGACAAAAGTCCTTAGACTAGAGGTCACCCTTCTCTAATATGAGTTCATACTATCTTGAC
Organism: Geosciurus inauris; assembly: GCA_004024805.1. Lineage (NCBI taxonomy): Eukaryota > Metazoa > Chordata > Mammalia > Rodentia > Sciuridae > Geosciurus > Geosciurus inauris. The sequence continues at coordinate 38,210 of PVHX01004056.1, forward strand.
TACATCTGTAAAAACTCTGTTTCTAAATAACAACACATTCACAGGTTCAATAGTCAGGATTTAGACAAACCTTTTCCAATGGTACAATCCACAATATTTTCTATTTTTGCATCTGCTAAATTTAGATATCCTAGACAGAGCATTTTCCTTTTAGCTTAATGCTTTCATCTGGATCAACTTTCTGACAGAATTATAAAATCTTAGGGCTGGAAGAACCTTAAAAGATATATAGATGCTGGAGTGACTCCAAAGTCTCAACAGTAACAGCTTCATTGTCAGCTCTGTCATTATTAGGAGGTGGTGGAAGCTCTAGAAGGTGCTTAGTAGAAGAAAGTCACATAATTGGGGAGGAGGGTACCCTTCAGGGTATATTGGAATTCCCAGAAACTTCCTCTCTCTGTGCTTCCTGGTTGCCATAAGGTAATCAGTTTTCCTTCATGACACACTCTGCCCTAATGTTCTGCCTTGAAACAAGCCCAAAAGTAATGCGGCCAAGCGACAATTGACTGAAACTTCTGAAATCATGAACCAAAATAAACATTTCCTCATTTAATTTGATTTTTTCCTGTTATTTTGTCATAAAAATGGAAAACAAATACAGATACTATATTATTTATAATTGTGCATACCAAATGCCAGCCACTCTTCTAATTATATTTGTTTTATTTAATGTTTACAAAGAACCTGTTAACACCATCATAACTCCTGTGTTACAGACAAGGCAATTTAGTGATTCTAAAGTAAAGAAAATCAACTTGACTGTAATCCCAATGGCTTGAGAGGCTGAGGCAGGAGGATCTTGAGTTCAAAGCCAACTTCGGCAATGGTGAGGCACTAAGCAATTCAGTGAGACCTTGTCTCCAAATAAAATACACAAATAGGGCTGAGGCTGTGGCTCAGTGGTTCACCAGAAGGCTCTAGTAATAATAAATAAAATTAGCTACACTAAACCTGGGCATACAACAAGTTTAAAATGTAACTATTTTAACGATTATAGTGGCATAGTGTAGCTTATTATTTCCTGATTGAAAATATTTTGACCAAAATCAGTAGTTCTTTTAGGGATCTTTATTATTCTTTGAGATTTACTTATTGCCTAACAGTTTCTACCCAATATTTTCTACTGGGGATGAATCTTTGTGACCTGAATCTCCTTTCTCTGACAGCAAGAAGTTTTGTGTCTAGGCAGGTTTGCATTCTGATAGACCAAACGTGTGTGTGTATATGCTATATTTAATATATGTAATAAATGTATTTATACAATAAGCCAAGTATACATTTATGTATGATGCTGGAATGGCAACAGTTTGTGGTTTTTTCTTGATGTAGAGGAAGCAATATCCCCAAGGTCCAAGTGCCACTTCTTCCATAGAGCCTATGTTAGTTCCTCTTTTCCCTCCACTCTCAAGAGAATTTAATTACTTTAAATAGTGATAGACAATTTTCTGTGCATTTCCCCAGACTCTCCTATTCTGTAAAGCCTTGTTTAACAATATAAGGATAAATTTAAATATGTATTGGGAGAATTTATAAATTTTCTAGGGTTGACATAATAAAATACTGCAGGTGATGCAGCTTAAATAATAGAAAGGTATTTTCTCACAATTCTCAAGCCTACAAGTCCAAGTTGAAGGAATTAACAGGTCTGGTTTCTTCAGAGGTCTCCCTCATTGGCTTGCCTCTGACCACCACCTCACTGTGTCCTCCCCCAGGCTGTGACCGCTTGCTCCCTGTGTCTTCCCTACTTGATCTGTGGCCACCTGCTCCCTGTGTCCTAATCTCTTTTATCTTTTTAAATTTGGTTCTTTTTAGTTATAAGTGACAGTGGAATCCATTTTGATATAGTTATATAAACATGGAATGTATCTTTTTTTAATTAGGATCCCAGTTTTGTGAATGTACACTATAGTAAGATTCACTGTGGTGTATTCATATATATATACACACAGGAAACTTATGTCAGAATCATTTCACTGGTTTTCCTATTTCTATTCCCTCTTTCCCCTCATTCCTGTTTGTCTAACCTGCTGAACTTCTGTTCTTAAAAATACACTAGTTATTTTTTATTGGTCCACTCTAAGGACTCCATTCTGATTGCATTCCTCTTAAAAGTCCTTCTTCCAAATGCAGTCATTCTCTGAGGTACTGAGACGTAAGGTGAATTTTCAGAGGTACACAGTTTAGCCCAAAGCACAGATAATAATTCATGTTTTGTGATCCTTCCTTAATCTTTTTTGTCAAAGTGAAAGTTCTGAGAAAACAATCCTCAAACATCAACATGCGTGCCATGAAGCAAATATGTTTACTTTGGAACCAGATAACTTATCATCAATAATCACATGTCAAGTCAAAAGGCCCAAATCCATGTATCTTATAATCATATCCCATTTCACATATCAAAGTCATTTGGGCTGGATTATAAATGCTTACCCTCATATTTTCCCAGCATAACAAGTTATCAGTTTGATCAAATAAAATATCCCCATGGGGAATTTCCTCTTCTACTTCGCCTCTTCACTCAAATATTTAATATGTTCATATTCCCCTGTCTTGTGCTTTTTGCCTTTGCTTCATGTGTAATCAGGACTTTATTTCATCTGATATTTCATTTAGCTTTATGACCTTTATCTTTGCAGTATGAAACATGAAACTCCTTTGAACTTTCCTTTTAGCATTCTCTTTGCTGACAATCTCCCTGCTGCCCTATAATTTCCACTGTTATCCTCAAGGGAAAAAATGTCCTTGGCTCCTGCTTGCATGTGAGAAAAATCAGTGGAAAATCCCTCACTAAGCCACTACTATTTCTACCAGTGAGTAAATTTAGACACTACTGAAACATGATGACAAAAGCATGCAGATGCTGTTTCTTCTTGAAACTGTGCAATAAGGTAAACTCGGGTTCATCTCAGGTTCCACTCATGGCAGCCTATCATTTACCTAAATGACATATGTCAAGCTGTACTGAAGCCAGAATTCTCAGAGGCATTCAAAACAATCTCAGTGTGTACTAAAGACTAAGCATCTTTTTCTAAAATACTTTGATGCTCTTAGAAGAGAACACAAATAATAAGTAAAGTATTAGAGAAGATAAAATAACTCCCATAAAGTAGTTTTTCTGGGATCAAGATTGCAAAACCCAGGTGTTGTTCATGTTTTGCTCTGCCACCCACTGCCTGAAGCATAAAAGTTTTATGCTTCAATTTCTTCAATTTCTTCAAATGAGGAGCTGGCATTCCTTAAAGCATATATTGTACTTAACCAATGATTGTAATGATCTCAAACATAAAATATATTATAAATTTATGTGCATACACATATTAGTGTAAATAATAATTGTATCATGAATTAGGACCTCACTAAATAGAATCTCCAAAAGAATTTCAGTTATTGTAGCCAGAAACCCCTAGCACATGTTTCAACTAAGGGAAAAAAACAGAAACAAAAACAAAAACTGGTAACTTAAGTCAGGAGGTAGGGTCTGAAATCTTTTTTTAATTTTTTTATTTTTCACATTCCTCATCTCTAATGTTAGGTTACCCTATCTACATTTTTGTAGCATCTCAAATTTTCAAAAAATTATGCAGAGTGGATAGTCAGCCTCAGCAATGTAGTGAGATCCTCAGCACTTTAGTGAGGCCTGTCTAAAAAAAATAAAATAAAAAAGGACTGGGGATATAGCTCAGTGGTAAAGTGCCTCTGAGTTAAATCCCCAGTACCACAATAAATAAATAAACAAACAATTCACCCTTTGTCCTCCAATTACAATTTTGCACAACTATCCATAAGGGTGTACAGGTTTCCCGTTTCTTTGAATCTTCATTTCTAATGTAATATAATGCTAGTGAATGCGAGGGAACTTTGCAAGGCCCCTTTGCTCAGATTCTTCTTAGCATATCTATTTTTGATGGTAAGGATACTCTTTCCTTCTGGGTAGAAGGTCTTGTGACCTTCTGTATTGAAGGTCATAAAACTTCTGTAATGAAGGTTTTATGACCTATTTTCAAAGGAAGGCAAATAATTCTAAGACCTGTTTCAGGGACAAAGGGCGAAGGGAAGGTGAAGGACATCCTCCTGCCTTTGCCTTTTCTTTAGGCCAGTATATATTTTGGAATTGCATGTCCTTAACCACATTGGTGTCTAAAATTGCAAATCAGTGCCAAGCTGTAATAGCACATTACTCAAAAGATGATATAATTGAATTTAAGTGTACATATCCTTTCACTGACTTCTATAACCCAAGTCAGGTTGAACCCTGGTTCTAAAGACACTCATTCTCTAGGAACAATAGCAGTACATTTAACTATATAATTGCCCCCCACCCTTATCCACAGGGGATACATTCTTAGACCTCCAGTGGATACACGAAAGCACAGTACTAAAACATGTACATATATAAATAAATAAATAAATAAATAAATATATATATATATGCTTTCATATAACATGCAAACACAAATTTAATGCCTTTCCATCTTTCCTAAGCACTTTTGTAGGAAAAGTGGCTGTAACTTTTGTAGTTCGAGTACAGCAGAAAATGTAGCACAGATTTCTTTTTCCATCTTTACAATTATATTTAATGATGGATGATTCATTTTGACATAGATCTTGGAAACCTTAGCATATATATTTTTTTCTTTCTTTAATAAGTCAAGAACTTTCCCCTTTTCACGTAAGGAAGTCCTTTATGATTTCTGTTTGGCTTAAGTGATTTGCCAACATCAATATTCTTGTGTTTTATGGCCATTATTAGGTTACAAAAGGGTTACATTAGCACTAGCATTGTGAGACTTTTATTCATTTTAAAAACTGAGATAGTTGCTAAGTGACTAAAGGGTGGATAGAATATACTGAGTGGATACATTTGACAAAGAGATAATTCATGTCCCAGGTAGAATGAAGCAGGATGGTGTGAGATTTCATTATGCTACTCAGCATGGTACACAATTTAAAACCTATGAATTGTTTATCTCTGAACTTTTCTATTTAATATTGAATTGCTATTGACCACTGGCTCTGCAACCACAGAAAACAGAATAGGTTGTTATTGTATACAGCAACTCTCTTACAAAATATTAAATATTTTGAATAAAATCAACAGTGGTGTTTTCCTCCCACAAATATATGACTCACAGTCACGACAAGTTGAAAACGACATGACTTTTCTTACAGAGTAAAATATTTTTATTGTAATCTTAGTTGCAAGTTCTAAATCTAATAGAGAGTAGAGAATATCAGAAAACAAGTTTCAAAGAAGATCTTGAACATTTTTTGTTATTGTTTCCTGGTAATTTTGTATATTTGTGTGGTCTATTTTATCTTCTGCCCTCCTAGGCTGTTTCATATCATTCTTTTTTCCTTCTTTAAGTTTGAAATTTTTCTTTTTGCTTCTTTTTTGTGTGTTTATGAACCTGATTCCTATTTTCAAATGGAAAAATTAATCAGAGGTGAGCTCTTTTTTACACCACAAGTTTTACCAGCCTGAGTCTTTTTCCATGTACTGCTTATTTCCCTGAAACCTGCGGAGGAAGGAGGGGTTTGTATTCATGTCCTTCATATCCAGCACTTCTCACCTACAAAATAAAGTTGTTCCAATCTCCTCTTCCTCTTTCCCTCTCTTCCTCTCTTGTCCTCTCTTTCTCTCCCTCCCCTTCTCTCTTCTCCCCACCCTTTTCTTCCTTATTGGATCCCTTTTATCAAAATACAAACATTAACATGCCATAATGTAACCAATTCAAAAAAGACAACTTATTTTAATAAAAGTCTAATTCATCTGACTTTCCTCTTGAACTCCTGTCACATTACTCATTATTTTCACCACAAAGTTCCTCAATAGTGTTCCCTCCTTTGCTCTCTTCATTCTCATTCTTCTCATTCTTTCTTAACACATTCTAATCAAGTTTTTGTCCCCATCATTTTGCTAAAATAACTCTTCGCACTATTTGGCATATTTATATTTTAGTGATCATTCACTCAAGAAAAATTTCAAATGCCTATTATGTGCCACATGTCTACAGAAGTAATGAGGGTAACATCAGAATCATACAGGATTATTTTATTCTGGGAGTGAACATGGTTGGACAAACCTTGGTATATGTTCTACAAAATTTGTGAATCTCAACTTCCTGTTTATCACATGAGATAGGAAGCAAGGAACAGAAAGGAGATGGCAGGGCGCTCCAAAACAGAGCCAGAGTATCAGGCAGTGAGTACACTCAAAGGTGAAGTACTGGCCTGGCCCAGAAAGTCTGGTCTTTTGCCCTGAACCTATGCTTAAGAAAGGTACACACCTTGATCCCTTCAAATTGCACAGACTTCACAGAAACAAAGAATCTCAATATGGAAATTCCTTTTAATCACCTTTATTTACATCACTGTTCTTGTCTCCAAGACAGCATTTTTTCATGCTATGTGGCTTCTGGATATTTAGCATTTCATGTTATATAACATTGCTCCCCCCACCATTTCCCCTTTCAAGTACCTTGATCATATGAACTGTGGAAGGTTCTCTGACAATATTTAGTTTAATGATTATCTATTGAATATATATAGGCTTTTATTAGCTAGGTTAGAGAAAGCAATTTGAAAGTGACTTTGGACACTGGAATGATGCCTCAGGAAGAGGAAGGTACCTATTTTCTTTTCCAAAAGATAGCTTTGCCGGAGAATATGTAAGGTGGAAGACAGGGGGAAGTTTTTCCTCCTTCTGCTCCTCAGAGGAGTAAATTGCTCATGTGTTTAAAAAAATGAAAACTACCTATCTAACCTTTGCTAACAAATAGATTTGAGTCTTAAGTCTGAAAATCTCAAAATCTTCTTCTATGTAACAAACTACAGTGATCAGTTTTGTTCCTTAACTCTGACTAATAACCACATTAAAGTTCCAATGGTGCAGGTGAGAGCAAACACATTTGTTTCCAAAGACAGACATTCTCTGTAATTGTAATCCAGTGGTCAATTTGACTTGGCAAGAACAGCCCTCCCAACCATTTCAAAGATCTGAATGAAGAGCATGCATTATTTTTTTTACAAAGAGCGTTTTTATTTTTAATATTCCAAATTAAAACCATTTAATTAGGCCAACTGGTTGCCTCTATCTAGAAAGAATATAAAGTGCAAATTGCTATGAAGCAACAATAATGAACCCAACAGGTAAAAATGACTAAGATATTACATGAAACAATCGAGAACTACTTTTTATGGTAATTGTGAACATAGAAAAGCATAAAATTGCAGAGCTCCATTTGTTGTATAATTTTCAAGCATTATTTCAACAATAACAACAAATTTTCTGGTAAGGTATTTATCTCTAGGAGGAGGACTATAGATAATATTATCGGTGTTTTTCAGTCCTAATCCTTCTTTACTTACTTCTTCAAATGGAAATAAATCAAGCTTTTGATATAAGCAAACTTTGGGAATATTTAAAGCAGGTTTTCTCCTCTGCAGGGTAGTAACAGATTTGAATCTTCCTAGCCTACCTCTCACAGTTTATGCTGGCAACAATGCAATTTCAAACAGCAGATGGTTACTTGTGTATCATAGACAAGGGGGAAAGAAGTAGTGATACACCAACTGGGATTGCAGCTCTGGGAGAACTTGCAAATTTCAGCAAAGGCTATAAAGATTCGAATGCTTATGAGCAATAAGGGAAGAAAAAGGGAACAGGAGGCAAAACTCTTAATACAAAAAAGGAAAGGTTAATGTGACAGGAGATGTGGGCCTGTTACTCTTCCCTGAGGAGAGAGCAATGTATTTGATAATTTTGTTGTTGCATAATGTGAACAGCATCAGAAGAGTGCATCACGGACACAACATTTTGTAATGAAGTAGAGAGTCATCACATGTTCACAACTGAGAATATTTTAACACTGCATTCAGTAGATCACTCCCCTCTGCATACATAATCAATCCCATGCTCAGCCTAGCTCTCCTTTCTTCTCTGTTGATCCTAGTGAATTTCTTTTCCTATCTCATTGTGAATCTATGTCTATTGTACAGATTTATTAATAAATAAACCTGTTTTATTTTATTTATTTATTTTTTTGGTGCTGGGGATTGAACCCAGTGCCTTGTGCATGCGAGGCAAGCACTCTACCAAATGAGCTATGTCCCAAGCCCCAATAAACCACCTCTATAACATGTAACTATTGCTCGGATTTGCTCAGAACTGAGAGTTCTCACATGTGAATAAAATTTGGAATACACTATAGGGGCTTTAGAGTCCATTATGCCTCAGAATAATCTTCTGTATCTCATTCTATCCTTGATGCCCATTTTCTTAATCTCTATGTTTCCTTACATGCAAATGGGGATAATAACAGTCCTGCCTTATGGGCTGGTTATAAGGATTAAATGAAGAAACACAAAGCACTGTAACAGTGAACCCTCTGTTGGTTATTAACTATTAGCACGTTAATATGACCTATTGTGCAGATAACAGTGCAGAGCAATGTTAACTCTAACTTTGAAAATTCCAATTCTCTCCTACCTTCCTAGTGCAGCAGATGACTGCTTAAAATACACAATGATAGCTGGTATTTCGCATTTATCATGTGCCAGGCTCTATTCTAAGCATGTTACATGTATTAACAAACTTAATTCTTAAAACAATCCTGTAATGAAGGTACCAACATTATCCTCATTTTACATGTGAGGAAATGGCCAGAGATATGAAACACCTACAGCAGCATAACTGGTAACTGGAGGAACCAGCTCAGACCCAGTTTGTCCAGCTCCAGGTACACACGTTCTATCTCCATGCCTCAGTGCTTTCATTCCAGCCCTCAACTCAGTGGAGTTCTCAACTGCTCTTGGACTTGGTTCTTTCCCTGACCTCTTGTCCTGTAATTCTCTCCACCTTTTCAAGTGTCTGTAATTTCTCCCGTGTTTTCTAACTTTGCATCTGCTTTCTAAACAGTTTTCCATTACTTTTGAAACAAATAAACTCAATCCTTTGATTAATGTGTAACTTAAGAATATTCTATTTGCTCCCTTTTCTTTCTATAGTAAACTTCAGGAGGACAAGTTCCAGCTCTAGGTGACTTTTTCAAGTCTGTGTGTTCCTTCTTCATTTCCTTTCATCCCTCCACTGGCACTGTCCTTTGAAATTTATTGTGACTTAGACAAATCTAAAGACCACTCTTGGTTCTCCTCTTATGGTGGGAACTTTGGATATACATCTGTTAACCCAAGCAATGAGTGAATTTTGATAGTTTTTGGAAATAGCCTACAAGATAGTCTGTGGAAAATAGTATAAAAGACTTTCTTGAAAGAAATTAACGTTTTTCACTTTATTTATTTGTATTTCAGGAACTATGCTTGATTACTTAAGATTTAAATGACTCACTTTTGATGTGAATTTTTCTAATATTTGTGGAATACTCAGTTTTATATGTTTGAGAATTGTTTTTTTCCCATTCTTTTTGCATTTCATTAGTATTGTTCCTTTGCTCCACACTTTAACAATCTTACAAAACATATTGCAAATGTAGTGAATAATTAGCAGAAGAGTGTTCATGACCCTCAATTTTTTAAAGCAAATGACATTTAAGAGCTAGTAAGACAGGTTGTCAGCTTGTCATTAACCTGTAATAATTACCTATGGACTGTAGATATAATTGCTAATTTAAAAATATTCATGGATTTTTAAAAAATGACACACAAATACACACACGCTCACACACACACACACAATTCTTTAAGTCAGCTTCTAGGAAAGGATATCTTCTTATTGAATTGGTATTTACTCAGTGCCACTTCCTGACTGATTTTAAGTCCAACTTTTAAAGGACATCTTCGTAGACTTTAAAACACTGAACACAAAGTATAAATTGAAGAAAGCTTCAATAATTGTTTGTTGAATGACTGCACAACTGTATGATGGAGTGAAGAGTATAAGAATATTTTCAGTCTTTCTTTCTTTTCACTTATTTGTTTTACTTAACCACTATGTATTTGTTAGGGGCATAATTCCAGAAATAAAACTGAAAATAGGAAGCAGAGAAAGTCTATATACAGAATGGTAATATCCTCTTCTACCCGGTTCTATCCTGAATTTTTCCAGGGAAAAATAGTTATATAGACATAGTAATGCAAAACATGAATACTGACTTAAGTGAAATTGTGCTAGAGCTACACTGGATTCTGTAGTAGTCTGGGTTCGAAAGCGAGTGAGCAAGAGAGAGAATAAGTGGTTCAAATGATTATGGAGGTTGACAAACCCCAAGATAAGCAGAATAAATTAGCAAACTGGAGACCCAGGAGAACTGATGATGAATTTTCTGTCCAAAGTCTGGCAGGCTCAAGATCCAGGAAGAGAAACATATTTCATCTAGAGTCCAAAGACAAAAGAACAAAACAAAGCAAAATAAATAAATAAATAAATAAATAAATAACCAGAAAGAAAGAAAAAACCAGTATCTGAGCTCAAAAGCAGTGAGGTGGGAGGAAGGGAAGAATTCTCTCCTAATCAGCTAGGTTATCTTTTTGGATGAGGACCACTTACACTTGGGAGCATCTACTGAGCAATGAGTTAAATGCTAATCTCAGTCAAAACAATTCTTGACAGATGTTCCAAGAATAACATGTGACAAATATCTGGGTACCTTATGACCAAGTCATATTGATACATAAAATTAATTATCAAAGTTTCTTTCAAATTGTAATGTCTGAATGAGCAGAGCTAAGGATTAAGAATAAGAAATTTATAGTTATTAAGTACAGAAGTAATTCTAAACTTTATGAATCAAAAGCTAGCCATATAAGCATAGTATTTGAAATTGTAGTATAATGCTCTCAAAGTATAAGATAATACTTTATAACAGTATCTGTCATACTAGAAGAATTCAATAATGTTAGCTATTATTAATCAAGTATTCAGATGCTTAATTATATACTATTATTTAATTCTATTTGTGTATTTTTATATATAACTTTCTCAAATATTTCTACTTTTAATTACATTTTCACATAATATATATTGAAAACCTAATATTTATGAAAGTTGTTTGAAAAGGACCAAGCCCATGCTCAGTTTCACCCTGTGCTCCTCTTTTCAGTGATGTTGAAGGTGGTTCTCTACAAACTACATTTCCCAGAGAGCTTTGCCACTTGGCTTTCTGTTGCACTCAGTAGTAGGCACTAGAGGGAGATAAGAAGATAGGAGTCCCCAGGCTGGGGCTGTAGCGCAGTGGTAGAGCGCTTGCCTAGCATGTGTGAGGCACTGGGTTTGATCCTCAGCACCACGTATAAATAATAAATGAATAAAATAAAGACCCATCAATATCTAAAAAAATATTAAAAAAAAAAAAAAAAAAAAGATAGGAGTCCCTTTATGTTCCGACAGTCTTCTTCACCAAACCTTAGTCAGACTTCTCTGAGTTCTCTTCAGAATCCGGCCTCAACTTTTGGACTTCCAAATCCATTATGCATCACTCAGTTTCAGCAAGAATTTTACTAAATTGGATTGCCCAGAATTCCTCACCTTCCTTACATGATCACTCCTGATAGCTGAACAAATTCCTTATTCTCCACCAACCCACAGGTGGTGTCTTGTCACCATGGCTTACTTCATCCAGAATCTTTCCTGTTGTTTTTGTGATAATTCTGCTGTACCCTCTTTTTCCTTTCACTGATTTTCTATAACTAAGACAAACTCCTATGTTTCCTAAGGTCTAGCACTGTAACAATCTACTTGTAGAGTTCCACTTTAATAAGTTTTAGTCAAAATTGAAGCCAGTTCTATAGTGACATCTCTTTCCCTCTCTTTGCAACAGTTCCAAATAGAACCTGGTTTTACTGACTTAAAGGCTTTCCAGCTCTACTTTTCTTTGACAATTCCCCACCTTTTGCCTCTCACTTCCTTGGCCTTTTCATTTAAATTGTTAAATTCCTTCCAGGCTCTCAGAATTAGCTGCCTCATGCTCCCAGAGGAACCAACAACAACCACAATTAGAATTGTGAGCTCCAGTTCTGTGGGGGCATGCACTGTGGGGCCTCCCCTCTGGTTCTTTAGGGTCTGAGAACCCCCAAACTTCTCTTTTGTTCCTTAAATATTAGAGGATGGGATAGCTACATGGTGTTGTGCACTCAATTCTTCGAACTAAATTTTCTTTTCTTGAAAAACCATTTGTGTTTTCTGTGTTCCCAATTGGTCGTTGACAGATCCATTAACTGATTTAGAGAAAACTGAAGCCTGACTATAGATGGGGGATACAACATGATGCAGAGAGATGGGAGCCACAAAACTTTAGAAAGTTTCAAGAACTGTAAAATAGGAAATCTCTGAAGATGAAAGCAAGCGGGGATGGAATGGAATTGGTAAAATTGTGTATAGGAAGCAGTTATATTCCCCAGAGATTTTCTCTTTTCCACAAAGAATGGTCACCATTCCATCCCACTGCCGCAGGACCCAGGAGATTCATCCTTGGCAGCAACTGAATCAAAGAAGTCTAGAGTCAGTCCCAGATCATTCCCAGCATCTGGAACAGCAGAAATAGTAAAGGCAGAAGAGGGGAGAATATAGAAATGATGGGAAACAAGAGAATTAATAAAATAATTTACTGAAAACTACCATTGCTGTCCCTTCAAGCTCTTAAACAATGCAACCAGGTTTGCAAGCAAAAAGATCATTTAGTGAAAATTAAAATGTTCTTAAAAATCAAGAATCTGGTAGCAAAATTGAATAGATAAATACATTTATATATGACATATTATTGTATTGTGTATATATGCATGTATGTAGCATATATAAGTGAATATATAACACATATGACTAAGTGAAATATGTAAATGTATGTGAAAATATATATGTAACGGTATTCAATAGAAGAAGAAAAGATTGAGAAATTTACCCCAGAAAATAACACTAAAAGGCAAATACATGATTAGGAGATAAAAGTTAAAACATTTTTTAAGGATAAATATGGAAATCTAATGTCTAAGTATTAGAAGTTTCAAAGTAATAAGACAGAAAAATTGGTTGGGTTTAATGGTGCATGCCTGTAACCTCAGTGACTCAAAGGCTGAGGCAGGAAGATCACAAGTGGGAGGCCAATCTGGACAACTTAGTGTGGCCCTAATCAACTTACTGAGACTCTCTCTCAAAATAAAATATAAAAATGTCTGAGGATGTAGCTCAGTGGTAAACTGCCCCTGAGTTCAAATCCTCAGTACAAAAAGAAAAAGGAAGAGGAAAAAGAAATTGAAGGGTCAGGGTTGTTGTTGGTGTAGTGAGTACATCAATTGTCAAGGTGGTAATAAAAGAAAATTTCTCAGAACTGTGAAATATGAGTTTCTCAATCAAAGGAGTCCACAAACAGCATAGAGAATTTTAAAGAGACAGATAACAAGACACTTCATTATGGAATATTAGAATACCAGGGATAAGAAGATGGTTCTAAAAACTTTGCAAGAAGGTGAGAAGAGAGCTAAAGAGACACTTTCAAAATGGCAGGAAGTGGAATGGTAGGAGACGATGGTTCCTCATAAGAATAATTTTATTGATACTTAATTGCTAAAGCAATAATCTTGAATTGTTTGACTTAAAACTAAAACTAAATTTGAAGACGTTTAATGGAATTTGCAAAATGTTATAAAATCAATTAATAACATAATCAGATTCTGATCCAGGACCACTAAGAGCAATTTTTATCTTCTTTAATATAGTTATAATTAGTGTTGAGTAAATACAAATGAAGAATAATCAGAGAACTTTGGAAAGTATATTGTAATTGGTTTTCAAAAACAATTAATCTGAATGGCTTAATAAAAGGAGAGAAAAGCATTTAGAGCTGATGAAACCTGGAAACACTAGATTTGTTAACGAGAAAATGTTTTCTTTGGTCAGGTCCCTGCAGTGTCTCTAGTACACTGTCATAGCACCCTTCCCTCCTTCCCTTTCCTCTAGCAGAGATACCATTCTTGTTGCCCTGGGCCTCCAGATCACTCAAGTTGAGCCAATTCCACTACCTCACCCCCGTATTTTCAGTGAAGAAGGGCACCTGACACAGGAAAGACCAGTTGGATCTTTTACTCATTTATAAAACTGGACATATGGCAAAGAAGACCTTTTCTTCTGAGATCCTAAAACTATTACAGTAAGATCTCAGAGCTTCTAAAAGTCATGTCTTCCACCATATGGTACAAAATGGGGAAGGGAAGTGACAAGATTAGAGTCAATGATCTTCTGAATGCCATATTCTAGCCTGTCTACTGTCAGCTCCCTGTGGCCTTCCCAGTGGTGATTTGATTATGTGAGACAGTGCATTGTTTTAACTTAAGTGAGTTGAGTTTGTCATTGAGTTTTACAGTCTTACCTAAAACAGAAATAACAAGAAGTATTTGCAAAATTATAGAGCATGAGGAAGAATGACAACTGGTTTGATTTTTGTGATAGACCAGAGTGACTATTAGTTATATCTAAAACCAGAATAGTTCCCGTTGTTGACTTGTTCGAGGTGGTGAAAATGGTATTTAACAAAGATTCCTTTTCTATAGCAGTGAGTTAATACCAGATGAGCAAGAAACTGGCAGAGAAAGGAGCAAAATGTTGTAGCAGTTCACTCGCAATGAAGGATGAAACTACTCTAAAAATGCTGAAGATAAATACTTTCATGTAGTTGTATTTTTAGTAATTTTAATAACTATGCTTTGTACAAGCTACTAGCATTTAAAGTTGAAAGTTTTTGATATATTTTTGAAAATAGGTGACACAATAATTTTTAAAAGACATGGGGGTTGGGGTCTAGCAGTGGTAGAACTGGGGAAGTTCTCCCAAACCTCTTGAGTACCAGTTATTCACCAAGCCTTATATGCAGAATCACATATCTTTAATACAATCCTATTAGATTGTTTTAACCAGGCTTATTTTTCAGAGGAAGAAACAAAAGTTCCGAGATGTTAATGCTTGCCTGTGACTACAAAGTTGGTAAAGTAGAAATGGAAATTCAAATCAAAGCCTCCCAAATTTATTCTTTTCACAATGCCTCACTGCCAAATTGAAGTCCATATCTAGTTTCATAGGTATTATTATTGTGTTGTCTCAAAAGAATATATAAATTCACAATAGTACAGTAGAATTTTCATAGGTAAAATTTTTTATGTTCTTTTTCAATTTAGGCACTGAATCTTTGGTTCTTTCAGAGCAAGACACGGATTATATTTCCTTTTACCATTTTGCTGATCACAGTGATGAATATACTGCTCATACATAAGTCAGTACTGTTCCTTTTTTACCATTAGGATCATGCTAACATGATTCTTTCTCTATGGATTTCGATTTGGAGACTGCTCAACCTAATCTATTCTGACTGAATAAAATTATTTTCTGATTAATAAATTATATAGTTGATACATGTAATTGAATTTATGCTTCCATGTATGTAGTTAAGTGTTCCTTTCTGTTGCTTTGATTCCATCAAAGGCTCAAAGAGGTTACACAAAATAACAGGCATCAAGTTCCCTTCCAATATAAAGGGAGTAGCGAGGTCACCTAAAGATTTAGAGGTCTTCTAGACTTGCACTGTCTAATACAGCAATTTCTAGTCAAATGATTCTATGTAAGTTCAATGCATATTAATTAAAATAAAATAAAATTCAATTTTCCAGTTATACCAGCCATATCTGAAGTACTAATAGTCATGTGTGACCAATGTCCTCTGTCTTGAACAGTGCAAATTTAGAATATTTTCATCACTAAGGGAAGTTTATTGGGTAACATCCATAGAGATAACATGAAGACGCATAGTTGGAAAGAGCTGCTATTGGCTCTTGTGAGCCCTGAGTGTGAATTGCTTTTCCATAGTACATATTAGCTTTTATCAATTGTATTGTCGGAAGAGGAAGCTGTCAGAGAACATCACAAAAGCAACTCACAAGAAAAGGCAGCAGCTAACACAAAGACACACCATAAAGTTATAACTGAATCTGTCTCATGAGCTTTTCCTGCCCCGATTCCTCTTCTCTACTCCTCTGCATATGACTCTCTACAAACCAGAACTATGAGGCATCAGATGTAAACATGGGGTAAAATATGAGGCAAGAAGTAACAGATTAAGAGTTAAGTGTACCAAAAGAAATAAAAAAGATCAACTATATCTTTCTACCCCAGTGCATCATGTAACAAATATGAATTGAAGTCAGAGAAAAGTTTCCACTTAGATAATAGTCTGAATTTTTATGTAAAATAAACTTAGATTTTTTTGGTTATTTGAAAGTTTTCTAAAAACCTTGGAAACTACCCAACTTCATTAGGAAAAAGAAAAAATATTCACCTAAAATCTAAAATTTGATGTGAAAAAGAAGAGAGTTGCATTCTGCCTATGCCCAACCTACTCTGATTAGTTCAATAAATTGGTTTTATAAGTAATACAGAAAGTCAAACAAGAATGAATGCTTAAAAGAATTACAATTTTAATAAAGACAAGTAATTATCACATCTAATCTCAGCCTTACTTGATCAAGTCTTTTAATCATTCTGTCCCAATCCCAAAGGTTATTTTTCAATAAAGTTCTTAGTCCACTCTTCCTTGGTTTCCTCCTGACTGCTAATCTCTGGCTGTGAACTCTTGGGAGTTACAATCATGGTGTGTTTATGCTTTTCACTGCTACTCTACTTAGAACAAGGTGTACTTTTTCACTTGTATGTAGTTGTATATTGTATTTGGGTAAGATTTGCTGTCTTAAGTAGTTTTTAAAGATTCTTTATACTAGATATGGAATTAATTTGCTCAACAAGTTCTTTTATATTGGCAATGTAAAAGCCAATTAAATCTTACTTTTGGTTAATAAAATGATAAATTCCATTTCATTAAAATTAAAATCAATGGCATGTTATCCAAAGAAAAAGATTCACAGCCCATTCAAACCTAAGAAGTTAGCAAAAATTGGAAAGTGATTTGTTAAGAACTGAATCCTTGACTGTAACACCATAAAAATGTACATCCATGTTTCTGAAGAATGTCTTCCTCCAGAATTTTGTGCCATAAAAGATAACTTCTTAATATAATATTAAGTTAGCTGCAGAGAAAAATGTTTTTTAATTTCCTATAGTTTATGCACATTAGCATGAAGTATATATTAAATTTCCATTCTGTGGTAACAGAGGACAGGAATACCATCCCTTTCTGACGCCACTGGAAAAAACTCTGTTAGTGCTACCTTCATTTTGTAATTGAAATCTAAGAATCATTTCACCTGTCTATTGGTTCTTATCCTTGATGCTACTTATTTTGCACTTCCCCAACTTGTGCCATTGGTACACTTCTCCCAATCTTTTTCCATGCACTGCTTTCCACATCTCAGTAGATAGTGACACTATCACTTTTTATTTTGTGTATAAAACACTATTATTATTATTAATTATTATTATTATTATTTTGGTACCAGGGATTGAACTCAGGGGTTCTTGACCACTGCGCCACATCCCCAGCCTTATTTTGTGTTTTATGTAGAGACAGAGTCTCACTGAGTTGCTGAGTTGCTTAGCGTCTCATCATTGCTGAGGCTGTCTTTGAACTTGCGATTCTCCTGTCTCAGCGTCCCAAAGTGCTGAGATTATGGGTATATGCCACCGTGTCCAGCTTTACCAACATTTTTGGTGGCTCTCTTTTTCTTATTTCTCACACTCATTCTGTTAGGAAGACTGCTGACTCCCCCAAAAGATATACAGAATATAACCTTTGTCCAAATGAGCATATGAAATTGTCGCAAAGCTGTCATCTTTGTTTCTATCTCGCTTCTTTACTATTTTTTTCTCCGAAATTGATCATTGCCTTCTACATAAAATATTATTCCCTTTTACAGTTACATTTATTTATTCAATAGCTATCTCCTCTGCTACAATGCAAGGTCTATTTGGGCAGGGAACTTTGTGTGTGTGTGTGTGTGTGTGTGTGTGTGTGTGTGTATTAAAGCATATATTTTATATGTAAATATATAATATATAAATAAATAACATCTATACATATATTTATGTTTCTATAAATATTATAAGCATATATATGTATATATGTATGAACATATATATGCATATATGTATGAATATACATACATATTAGGCCAAGAATTCATTCACTCCTTAAACATTTGTTGAATATTTTCTAATACATACATTTAAATATTTGGATAATGTCCCATATTTTTATATATACCTTTATATATATGTTTATACATGTATAAATATTGTTATATATACATGTATATGTATGTGTTATTTGTATAAACTTATTTTGTGTGGAATGATTGTAAATATATTGTTTTTAAAAATCTCTATTCTTTAACAAAAATCAGGACTTAACTTGTATTTAAAGTATCTTAAATTTTACATCAATACTTTGAAGACTACAGAATATTAGCACCTCAACCAGACTACAGGGAGAATTATAGAGATCTGGGTTTCTGTCACTATGGATATATCTGCAAAGAAATAGCATGTTCTTGTGTTATTTAATAGAAAAATGGTTGAACTACAATTTTCATTCAAAAACATTTCTTCAGTATATACCATGTTTTAGTAATTGTACATAGTTTTATTTGCACGTTTATGTGCACACAAAAATGAGTGATGCATAAGCCTTGCTCTTAAGGAGCTAGTAAATAGTAAAAATTTATTTAGTACACAATAATTATGATATCCAAATTGTAATGTGACTTTTACCATATCAGGAGACCATACATACTGGTATACACACTTAAAACAAAAAAGATAAATATGAAGCTTTGTGTTTTTATTTCTTTATTGTGCAATTGAAATAAAAAATGAAAAGAAATTTTTCAAATTGGAAGTTTCCTTCCCTTTCTGAGACAAAATGTTTGTAAACATTTATTAAAATATTATATAGCTATTAAAGACATTTTTAGGTATTATCTTTTTAAAATTTCAGAACTATTACACTTTGAAATGTGAGATGGTTAAATTTTTATAACAAGATTACAAGATCTTTGTTTTTACTGAAAATTGCAATGGGGTTATTTCAGCAAAACCATTCAAGTCAGGGGCTAATTAAGTAGATATCAAAGGGGCCACCCATATGGAAAGAATTTTAAACACCCCAGGAATTAAGGTAAATTATATTTATGACTAAATGTAAGAATAATCAGCTCATTCTTAACTTGTAGAATGAAAAAAATAATTCATGTTATATAAAGCAATGATCTCATGCACATTTATATTTAACATTGAAAAGCAGCAAAAGAATATTGGCATTTTTGAAAGATAGTCTAATTTCTAAGATTCAAAGTTTGTAGTTTATCCATTTAACAACTTTTGAATATAAATTCCATTCATTTGTCCCTTAATATATCTATTTCTGAAAGAAAAATAAAAACAGACATTCATAAGATTTGATTTGTCTTGACAATGGCAATTTTCTTATATGCCTTAATCAAAAATATGCAGAAATTTATTTAGGTTCCTTTTGTCCACATTTCCATATGATACAATCCACTTCCCCAATATTTACTTTTTTAATTCTTGTCATTTTATCTTCATCCTCCTACACAGATGTCTCTGACTTTATTATCCATATTACTTCCTTCTGTTTTTAAAAAATGTTTATTTTCCTACATATGAATACATCTACAGGCTTTTAGATTTGGAAGGACACAATACCTTATCATTTTACCTGCATCATTTATAAAAATCCAGTGTTGTGTTAGTAAACTGGCTCCCAGAGGATAACACAATCCTGATTTGTAGTATTTACCAATATCTCTAGTGTAAATATACCCTTTGTTTGCTGATTCCAAGCTACAAAAACAACTGTCAACATTCCTGAATTTTTAATAATCAGATTTTTAAGCCAGTAGGAGCTTACTCAAACACATGCTGCAGGAATCCATCTTATCTCTATTTGAAATATCTTTAGCAACTTGAGATTATTTTACATATACCCATTTATTGATGAAGATCTTAAATTATACAAAAGATCTCCCTTATATAGACCCAACATCAGCCCCCCAAACACACTATTTAAAAGATAGAAACTTCTTTTCCTTATTTTGAGCACAATTTTTTACAACTATTCCTCACATCCCATCATTTCCATAATCTTTCAAAATGGATTATATTCCTGGGGGGTATATGATAATTAACAGTCAATGGCAGCCAGAAATTAACATATAGCTCCAGATGTGGTCTGGACAGAGAAAAGTACCAGAGAATTATTATTTTACTTGCTTTGGCCACTATAATTTTGCTAATGCAGTTTTGAGGATTCATTAGATATTTTTGGCTGCCACATCACACAGTTGGCTTGTATGGAATTGTAAAGCCAACCTTACCCATCCAGGTTTTTTTTTTCTTCTTTAAAATGTAGCTAAGCCTGTTTTCCATCATCCTGTACTTGTCCAACTAATTTCTGAAACTAGGTGTATGAATTTACTTTAATACCTCATGCATTTCATCCTATTAATTAGACACTCCATTTGAAATCATAATCAACCTCTTTTATCTTTATGTTTGTGATAGTTTCAGATATAAAAGTATACCCTATTTTTTAATCCAAAGAAAAAAATAATCTAAAATGGTTAGGACAACAAGAATAATTGGAGAGCCCTTCTATGAGAAGTAACAGCTTATGGAAAAAGACTGAGCTTTAGGTCTTTTCATTTTTTCATGAACTATTCTCTCTTCTCAGCAGGCATCCATCATTATGAAATGATGAACTGTAGTTTAGGAAACACTTTTTTTTTTTTTTTTTGGTTACACCATCTGCATGGACTCACTTCTAAATGTTCCTTTGTCTCCAAAATGCATTTTTCAATCAGATCAGGAGATGAAAACACCACCTGCAGAATCCAACTTTCCTGCCTTGAATCGTTCAGACTTCAGTCTAAGACTTCAAAGAAATTAGAGATATAATTCAGGATCCTTCCTAAGTATCAGTCATTTTCTCATGAGTCAGCAAAAGAAGGAAGCAGCTTAAGCTTTTTATAGGTTTTGGCATATTCCTCTGTTTCTCTGATAAGAATTTCTTGGAAGACATCACCTTTCCCAGTTAGCTATGGAGAATGTTTATATAATTCTATATATTTTAAGAGAAAACCACTTGTGCTTAACTATACCTTTTTCTCACGGCAACAGCGCTGCTTTCTTTGTACCTACTTGCACTGTTTATTTTGCACATGTTGATGTAACTATATATTCATATCCATCTGTGTTGTCATATACTTTTGATGTGTTATAACCTTATCTTCTTCATTCATTTCTTAAAAATCAAGATCTGTTTTAAACATTTT
This sequence comes from Geosciurus inauris, assembly GCA_004024805.1. Taxonomy (NCBI): domain Eukaryota; kingdom Metazoa; phylum Chordata; class Mammalia; order Rodentia; family Sciuridae; genus Geosciurus; species Geosciurus inauris. The sequence goes on from PVHX01004056.1 coordinate 59,447, forward strand.
ATGTCTTTCAAAGAAATTAAATTGCTTAAATAGTTTTTGTTCATCTGTTTACATATGTATCTTACATAAGAATTTTCTTAATGGGTTAAGTGATAGAGTAATTTTCTTATGTAATTTCTTCAAATCTCCCCGAAATATAGATGTTTCTTTTTTTTCTTTTTTTTTTAGTTGTTAATGGATCTTTATTTTATTCATTCATTATTTATATGTGGTGCTGAGGATCGAACTCAGCGCCTCACGCATGCTAGGCAAGCACTCTACCACTGAGCTACAGCTCCAGCCCCTAGATGTTTCTTTTTTGAAATAAACAACAAAGTTTTCTTCACCTTTCTCAAATAAACTAGACCATAAAAAATAACTTCATTTTCAATTTTTATATCCCAATTCATATTTTAACAATCCACTCCCTATCTCCAATGTAACTCTTGCTTCCTAGTTATATTGCGTCCACTTGTGCTTCTTTCTTTTTATAATCTATCCATCTCTCTGATATCAAATTCCTGCTCCAAACAAAACTCTTCTACAACATCCTTCTTACTGCCCATAACTGATCTTAATTGATCTTTTCTCAGCACTCTCTCAAGCACATAGATGCTCAGCATGAAGCACACAAAATCAAGCTGATTGATGTATTAATAGCTTAGTGCTCACTATTTTCCAATCTTGCATTATGCCTTTTCTTTTCTATAGCAAACTCACTGAGCAAAGACTCTGCCAATCTCTTATAACTCCTTCCTTCCATGGCTTTGCCTTAAAGCAAAACTCCTTAGAGCAGCATGTGATGAATCCAACAACTTCCCATCTTCCAGTGCTCCATAATTAACATGCAGCTTCTCATAATCCAGGCCCTTAAGGTGTTCCTTAAAGTTTCCAGAAGCTTCTGAGGAGTTATCCCACACTTAATGTGATTTCTGGAATGCCTAACAATTCTTCTTCAAGAGAATTTTTTTCTTCTTCTTCTAATCATAAGGCTTAGCTTTAGGGGAATGTTCTCCATGAATTCCCTCCTATATCACTATTGACTTGGCATTTCCTGATGCACCCACACCATGCCTGCCTTAAGTTCCTTCCAGAATTCCCTTCACCGTATCTCTGCCTCTTCGTTGCATTAAGAGCTTTAATAAAGTATAATTGATACACTCACCCTGCCTATGTTTAATGTACATACTTTCATGAGTTTGGGTGTACACACATCATGATCAAAATCAAGGTATTAAAAAGATTCATCATTCCCAAAAGTTTCATGTGTCCTCTTCTGTTTGTTGTGGTAGGAACATTTAACACAAGATGGACCTTCTTAACAAAAATTTCAGAGTACAGTACTGTGTTGTTAACTACAAGCACTATGTTGCATATTGGATCTCCAGAACTTATTCACCTTATGAAACTAACAAAACTTTAAACTCCTTGATCAACAGGTACCATTTTCCCTTGCTCTAGTCCAACAACCACTGTTCTATTCTCTGTTTCTGTGAATAAGTATGACTATTGTAGGTACTTCATGTAAATGGGAAATGTGGTATTTATTCTTCTTTGACTCTCATTTCCTTTATCATAATGCCCTTCAGGTTCATCAGTTTTCATACAAATGGAAGGATTTCCTTTTTTTTGTGAATGAATAATATTTCATTATTTGTAGATAACATACTTTTTTATACATTCATCTGCCAACAGAATTTTGCATTATTTCCATATCTTGGATATTCTGAATAATTCCACAATTAATGTAGGCTGGAAGACATGTTTTTGAAATCCTTATTCCAATTTTTTCATGATGGTGCCCAGAAATGAAATTGCTGAATCATATGTTTGTTTAATTTTTAATTCCTTTAGGAACCTCCATATTGTTTCTGATAGTGGCTGTACCAGAAATAGATCTCCTTTGAAATTAAAAGCAACTTCCTGGTAACTGCTTTTCTGCATCTTGCACTTCCTCACACTGAGAATGGAGATTGAGGACCTTCCCCACTGCCTGTAAGGGGCACCAAGGAATTTGGACTAACATGTTTCTGATTAACACATACTGTAAAATCCCCATCTATTTCCTGCATTTTATCCACTGTGCCTCCTTCTTCTCTTATAAAATCTTCGCATGCTCCTGAGTCCCAAAGATGAAAATTTGAGACAGAAAGGTCTCCTCTGTCTTCCTCAAGATCAGCTTGGAATAGACCTATTCTCCTTGCCAACCTGTCTACCTAGTGTTACTGGAGAGATGAGCAGTAAAGCCATTTATCACTGTTATGTACCTTCTACATTCCAAACCACAGTTTGTAAGGGTGCTGATTTCTCTAAGTCCTCACTAACACTTGCTTATTCAATTTTTAAAACGACAGTCTTCCTAACAGGTGATATCTCATTATATTTCACTTTCATTTCCCTGATGATTAGTGATGCTGAGCACCATTGGAGCCCTATTTAATGTACTTGATGGACATTTATATGTCTTAAGAAATGTGTCTAAGTTTTTTGTGCATTTTTAAATAGGGTTATTTGTTTTCTTGCTATTAAGTTGTATGAATTTCTTATATATTTTGGTATTAATTTCTTATCTGATAAATGTTTTGCAAATATTTTTTCCTGTTCTGCAAATTGTCTTTTTGCTCTTTTCGTTGTATTCTTTACTTCGCAGAAACTTCTGAATTTTAATATAGACCCACTTTTCTAGTTTTGCTTTTTTGCCCATGCTTTTTGTGTCTCATTCAAAATCACTGCCAAGTTCAATGTCAAGAAGCTTTTCAGATCATTAACTCCAGGAGTTTTATAGTTTCATGCCCTACATTTAAGTTTCAATCCACTTTGAGTTGACTTTTGGTATGGTGTAAGATAGGAATGTAACTTAATTCTTCAGCTATGATATCTAGTTTTCTTAATACAAAGTATTGTTTGAAGTCGTGCCTCGTGGGTCTACTCGACGAATAAGGGTCCTGAGAGACGAAAAGGGGTCTTCGGGGAAGAAGAAGTGTTGTCTCACAGGACGAGGTTAGGGGTGATGGTCTGCGGAGTCACTCCACCCAGACTCCCAGGATAGGTAAGACTGCTCTGCCTGAGCAAAACACAGAACTCGCTTAAGCCAGGAAGTACAGAGGCTTACATAGGGTCCTCGGACCAAGCAGGGCCCGAGGTTGTAACCAATGAGCAGAATGGGAAAAGAGGGAAGGGAGAGGTTGAAGGTATAGGGCGTGCTCCTACAACAAAGACTATCTTTTTTGCATTGTATGCTTGGCATCCCTGTCAAAAACGGGTTGACTATATATGCATGGGTTTGTTTCTGGGGTCTCTGTTTTGTTTCATTGGTATATATGTCTACCTTTGGCTTTTGATGCCATTCCAGGTAGAGCAGCTCTTCTTTTATTCCCATAGTAATTAATTTATGCTAAGTATTTTAACAAGCATTTCAATTAATTATTCAAAAATGAGAGGTAGGGATATTAAGATTATTATGTTCTACTCCTTATAAGTTTTCAGTTGCTTTTAATGAATATCACAATATATAACTTCAAAACAAAGAAACCCTTCTTCTCCTCAAAAACTACCTTGAGTTGGTACCAACCTGGAATCTCAGAACTCAGAGACTGAGGCAGGAAGATTGTGTTTCATTCTTTCCTACTTAATTTGTAGCGTCTTTACATAAATACCACCTTACTCATTTTTCTTAGTACTGACAACATCTAATACATTGCCTTAGTAATCAGAGTAAGTGAATAGAAATATATGTTGAATCAAAATGTATTTGATCAACTTTAAAGACAGGATAGATCCCCCTCCCCATTGGGGATTGAACCTGTTAAATTCAATCAGCGAGAAACAACAAACTCAAGAGATTCATTTGTTAAAGGTTTATTTTTCAGACTGTGAGACTGCAAAGTCAATTAGAGTCCATTCAAAGTTGCAGTCCCCAACTTGGTTTAGGTTACAGATGATATAGCAAAAGAAAAGTGCAAGTCAGGAGCTATGACGTTTTCTCTTTTAGTCAATGCAAGCAAGCCAGCAGTACAGAAGCAGAAAATGCAGTTAGCTAAGCCCACCCTGTGTTCCATCTGGAGTTATTTTTCTAACTGGAGTTATTTTTCTAACTGAAACTTAGGTCAAGATGATCGTGACTCTTTGCAAAAATAAGTATGTTGATGTTTGGGACCTCCAAGTATGGAGGTTGAGATGGCTGACAGCCCAGACAAAATGGAGTTTCTTAAGCTAAGAGTTACCACAAACCAAGGAGTGCTTTACTCTTTTACATTCCCAGACTCCCTCTTTTAAAAAATTTTGAAACAGAGTCTCCACACATTGTTGAAGGTCTCACCAGATTGCTGAGACTGGCCTCAAACTTGTGATCCCCCTGCCTCAGGCTCCCAAGTGCTGGGATTACAAGCATGTGCCATTGCACCTAACTCAGGATAATGTTTTCTGGGGCGGGGGAGGTGGGTTTTTATTTTGTTGTTGTTTTGTAATTATACACTGTAATATTCATTAAAATGTGCTTAGCAATATATGCTGCAGTCAACATTAATCTTCACAAAGATTACTCTACAAAAATTCCACCTTCTTGTCAAAAATGGCATGTCTCATGGCTTTCAAGACATATTCACATATAAACCAAGTGATAAGAAAAATCCAGCACCTGCTGCCTTTAGGCAAACTCAAGATTTCTATGTTTAGCAACATTATATATCTAGATAGTAGAAGTGTAAAATCATTTTGCTTGGCAAGATTGTTCCACTTTATCTTCTTGATACTCATATATTTGGGCAAAAATGTCATTCAATCATATTTATTGAGTTTGTTACAAAACCCTATACTTTCCTAACAGATGGATCTGTTATGAATCTCTGAATGGATTGTTTTTCCTAGTTCTTTCTTCTGATTATAAAGTTTCTAAAATATAAATCATGACTCTCAGAAAATTAGCATGGGTCAAAATGTTTTATTTTACTAATTACTGAATGATCAACCTAGTAAGATAGTATAACAGATCAAAAAGAGAATTTGGCAGCCAAGCCTTCAAAAATGCTGAAGTAATTTGTTAATAGATGTTAATGGATTCCATACAGCAATAATAGGTAATATTTAAATTTATCTTTTCTTCAGAGCAGAATTCAGTTTTACCTTTTCTTACTGGGCCATTGAGCTGTAACTTGAATATTGAGCTATAACTTGAATCAGTATGTTGCACATCATATTGAAATTGATAATCTCAATAAAATTGAGATTTCACCATTCTCAATTTTTAATAAGTTACCTTCTACTCTTAGAGATGTAAAATGACCTGATCTGCAGAAAGTCAGTTAAAGCTGCATTCCCTTATAGAATCAGATAAAACCCAGAGAAACCTTTTAAAGTACACCCAGTGTTCTTTCAGCTTCCAAGTCTTGGAAAATTTTTTGTGACACGGCATCTAAGTTGGAAATGTGATCATGATATTTAATCTTTCCCTAGATTAACTACAGCTAATTGCTGTTTATTAATCTTTAATAATTAGATCAATATTTTAAGATAATTATTAAAGATTAATAATTAAATTGACTTTAATGACAGGATAGTTATTTCCTTCCCTGAGGATTGAACTAAGGGGTACTTTACCACTTTACAATCCCAGAAACATTATTAGCAATTAACAATTCTTAATAATTATTAATTGGTTGCAGTAATTACTTTTTGATGTGCAACATACTGATTCAAATTATAGCTCAATATTAGACTCATTCAGGATATGAAAGGACTCAGAATTGTCTCATTCTGTGACTTTTCTGAGCTCATTATAAATGACATCTGTACCTTCCTTTCTCTGTTTCTCTGTTGTCAATAAGAATTCATGTTCTGACTTAAACTTCAGTCCTAGTCCTGAGGTAAGTTCCAACTGATTTTCAGATTGCAATATCACAAAGTCACTACAATTCCTCTTTACATTTCACATCCAGAAGTCCTCTTGGTTCTGATTTGTTGTAAGCCAGGGTAAAGTTTAATTCTGTCAAATGGAGCCAAGAGTGAGAGTGAAAGGCGGGCGGGGGGCGGTTCAACAAAATTTCTCTGACATTTTATGCCAATTGGATGCATATGTTGAAATCCAGGATTAATTCCTCAATTAAAATTGAGGTGGTGGTTGGATGAGCACACTCCCTTATTTCCACTGTTAGCTGAATACAGAGGAACTAAAAGCACGAATTTAAAAAAGCACTTTATAAAGCACACCTTCCTGCTTCAAGTCAGAGGGAGCATTTGCACAGAGGTGCATTTCAATCAGCTTGCCGGAGGCTAGCTATGAGAATGACTAACTTATTTTGTAGACTAATCATATCTATGCATGGTGATTTTAAAATGATTAATCGTTTTTTTTAACCAGGTATATAATATGGTTAGTGGCTCCTCGAAGTTACTTTCCAAGTGAAGTCAAATTACATTGCATTTACACAAGTCAATCATGCTTTCATGTTCTGTTATTTGCCAGTGGTATCAAAACTATATTAAAGGCAGGTAAGATTTGAATTGAGGAGGCTTGTCAAGTAGCTACTTCAATAGCGTGAATATAATGTGGTGATAGCTTGGAACTACAGCGGTTTCTGCAGAAAAAGAAAGGGGAGAGAAAGTTGAAAAATATCATTAGCAATATTAATGAATTAGATGTGGAAGATAATACTAATGAATTAGATGTGGACAAAAGCAAGGTCTAAGCTGAATCAAAAATGTCAGGACTCAGCATCTCTATAGACAGCAGCTTCATTAACTGAGGTTTTATATATGAATAGTGGTGATGGAAAACTGGAGATTATGTAAAATTTTCACCAATTATGTGGACTTTCAGATACTATTAACCATTCTGGAGTAAGTTCAGTGTCTTGAAGATACCCATTTAGGGCTATTGAGCCTATAAGCTTTGGATAAAACTGTGTGCAATAATATTGCAAGAGGGTTTGTTCTTGGAAAGAAAATACTAATCATTTAGGAACAGAAACTGATGACAGGGCCAAAAAGTAAACTAAAAAGAATGAAACAAGAGGCCATTGACAAACTATGGAGAAATAAGTCGGTATCAATTGAGTCATCTGCAAGAGTACTTAGGACTGTGAATTTTGAATATGTACATCTGTGTGTGTGGGCATGAGAGAGAGTCTGTAAAGAACCGATACAGATTGTAAGAACAAAATATATGGAGAAACACATAAACTTGGTGGACAAATACCATAAAAGATACAGGTCATAATGTGTGTAGATAAGTTGCTTCACTTGTGAAAGATGAGGACAACCACTTATTCTAATCCTGGAGGAAGAAAGTAAAAGCAAATGTGGATGTAATAATTTTGTACAAAGTAAGAGGGATGTTATATCTATCCTCATCCAAATTTTTCTCCTCTGAACATTACTACATTTACCTCTGAACATTGCTAACATATGAGCTCTTTGGGAGATATTTTTAGATCCAAATCAAGACAATATGTTCAGAGGTTGTGAACTTCTAATAATGAAATACTACATGAAAGCAGAGTAAAAGTTTGTAAATCAAAATAATAATCCCACTTCCAGTCCTTATAGTATGTTGGAAAACATATTTTCCCCCTTTGGAAAGATTTAAGGAAAGAGTTTTCTCTCAGTAAGGGCAAGTATTGGAGACAAGATGAGTTTTTAAACATTACAAAAGTCATTCAGAAGACATATCTGAAAATCGTGGTATGAACAGTGAGGGGGAGTATATATAATTCCACGTGCAAATGATGGTGAGTATACAATATATAAAAGAAGAACTTTCCATGGTGAAATAATCTATGATGAACAAGACATAAGGACTTGGGTTGCAAAGCATATTGCAATGATATGATCATAGTTTAACATCAACATGGCATGGAGCCTCCTGGTTTCTCAGTAACAAAAGCTCACATGGTGACTTCTAAGCCTTTTGGAATCAATGTGAAGGAATTTATTGATTCCAGGTGTAGAACATAGTGCTTGCTTTCATAAACAGATTTTGGAAAATCTGTTTCCAAATAGTGTTTCCCACTGAACACTTTTATATAACATGATTTTCTTTTTATCCCAGATACTCAGTTTTGAGCAAGCTCCAACTTTTGTAATACCCTTACTGGTATTATACCCAGAAATTAATATTGTATACATTATGTTCTAACCTAAATGTAGAAGGAGACTAAGATATCTCCAATGAATATGTGATGTAGGGCAGTAATGTGTTAACTCTTTTGACATTGTACTATTGACTTAAATTGAACTAACCCCCAAATAAAGCCAATACTTTTATTTTTCCATATGTAAGTAGCTTAAAATGAATCCCTGCTATATATAATGTCGTATTGGGTTAGACTGTCAATAGTATTTGAAAACATCATGAATCCATTGTAGTGACTTTCCTCCCAATTTTGTGTTTTCACCAAAACTTTTGGTAAGTGAGAATTGCCCACATTAATTACAAACGTGAAATAGGGCCCAAACTTTTCCATGGCTTGATGAGAGACCCCTTTTCAGCTGACATTATGATGTTTCACCATTTGTTCACTTACTAACCATCTAACTGCATTCTCATCTTTTCCAGATTTCTCTATCGTCTTTATAAGAGTACTGTGACAAATATAGCAAGCACCTCAATCGGTATGATGCATTTCTTTGCGTGAGTATAATAAACCAGAGCTGCACTTCCTAAAACATTTATGGTGGGATAAAAACAATTTTGATAGATCCATCTTCTGAAGGCTCTTATTTTCATATTTAGTGAATCGAGGGACACTCGACCACTGAGCCACATCACCAGCCCTATTTTGTGTTTTTATTTAGAGACAGGGTCTCACTGAGTTGTTTAGTGCCTCACCGTTGCTGAAGCTAGCTTTGAACTTGCGATTCTCAGCCTCCCGAAGTGCTGGGATTACATGCATGTGTCATCGCACCTGGCTACAACCCTAAATTTTTGATTAGGTAGCTTTCTTAAGTATTTTAACTGGAGATTTTAAGTCTAAGTGTATTTTAATGTCTATGATTAGAAAGACTGTATATTCTAAAAAGCCATAGATTAAATCATCTTATAAATGGTCTAAGACAATAAATATTTGTGTTCTTCAAAACTTAAATCTTTTATTCTTCAGAGTGCTTACATATATATGTCCTATTTATACTGAAGTCACTTTTGGTTGAATATTATATGCATCAGACATTGGGCAGATCTTGGACATATAAAAATGAAAATGTTAGTACTTTAAGGAACTCCCAGTCTAATTGCAGAAAGAAATATTCAAATAGACAAACTACATGGTAACGAATGTAAGAAAGTCATGCAAGAACAGAGAAGATCTTATGTATGAGGTATGCGCCAATTAGAATCTAAGTCCAAAGAAATTTGTACTATTCTAAAGCTAATAGTATATTTATAGGGTTTTATCTGAAACTCTTTTCAGTCTAATAAAAACATTCTTTTTTGAGACAAACAAATGAATAAAGCATTTCATCAGACCAATCCTGGCCCATAGACATGAAAATGCCATCCACACCTGTATTCATCAACTAATTCTTTTATAAATATATATATTTTATGTGTACTTGGGCTCAATATAAGATACTCAGAACATTCCTGGGCATAATTCAGAATGCTGATTAACAAACCAGTTCAATATCTATTTCACATTAGCCTGGGGTCTGTTTCTCTACGTATCATGTTCAGCGGACAGAGGAAAAACAAATAAATCCATTGCTTTGTGGAAGAGAAAGCAGGCCTAGGCTTGTTGACACCTGTGTATGGCTCCTTTCCAAGCACTTAATTTCAAAAGGCACATCTACATCCATTTGTAGAGCTGAATAATCAAAAGCAAATAAAAAGCTATAGGAAACTTCCTTTGTGGTGGATGAAGCCATGTGTGAAGAGTTTTCATCTACTGTGCACTGCCAGTGTGACCAAGTCTAACTATCAAGGGCTTTACCTCATGACTGAATTAGTATGCAAGTGATTAAGCCCATAAACTACACAAAGAAAATGAGTATAGAGCTAAAATAATTGTTCCAACACTAATGCTACATTGTTGCATCTTGCCTAGAAGCGTTTGCCATCCATGCAGTCCCATCATGTTTCTTATAATATTCAAACCTGGCTTATTAAGATGTTTTTTACACTGAAACCTCCTCCTTTATTATTCTAAGGATCATGAGGACTACATAATGAAAACTTACAAATTACTCCCATTTGCAACTTTGTTGCTTACAAGGTAGTCAAAAAATCTACTCAATTTTATTAGTATGTTTTAAAAGCCATATGAAATAATTAAATGTACATATTTGTATGCTAGCAGCTGCATTACAATATTCTTTAGTTTCTGTGGAGAAGTCTTTCATCCACAGAACTACAAAATTATGAGAACTTCTGCAGCAAATAAAGTTCCTTTCATGTTTTAAGTACTGGACTGATTTATAACTCTACTGAGATGAAGGTGCTCAAATTATTGCCCCCTCCCATCTTTCTTTTCAAGTTTAAAATGAACTAAGTAAATTTGCCTTTGGTGTTTTATAATGTCCATGAACTTTAAAGAGCTTTTGCACAAATAGGATTGCCTCCTCAGCAGCCACTAGGGACTAGATCATCATTTCCTTTGTGTTTCTATCCAATTGAAACTCTCTTGCTGATTCAGACCAGGTGCCACAGGTATCTAGGGTACCTTGATACTTGAAGGTATCCCTGACGCTGCTTCAAGGAAACCTGTCCAACTGGGTTTTCCTTGAAGATCTTTTCTCTTCCACTCCTCCCTGTGAAGAAGGACTACTACCAGGAGCCAGGATTACAACTACCTGGGTCATTTGACCCCTCTATCAAGTCAAACCTTCTACCCTCTAAAATAAAATCTCTTACAAATTCTCAAGTCATGTACATGAAATTTTCACAAAAACTCTCCTAAGTCTCATCCTTTTTCACTGCCACTTCTGCCCACCACAACTCAATTCAGAATCTTTTTTCTTCAGGTTTCAACGATAGGTTTCAGGACAACCACTGCTACTTCACTTCTGCAGATAAACTAACTTGACCAAAAGGCGAGCTTGCTCATAAAGTAAAATTTTCAAAGCTTTAGATTTCCTTCACCACATAAGGACAGGTATACAAAAATAATAATTCTTTTCAATCTTGGAATACCATTAGCTATCACAAACAAAGCAGGCTTGGGCCTGTATCTCTCAGAAATGAAGACCTTGAAAAAGACACATGCTGCTTCATGAATAGGTTATTGAATCTCGAGAAGCATTTTCTTTATTCAGGGGAAATATTGTTTAGAAAGAACTAAATGGTAGTCTCTTAAAAGGGCTAGCTATTTATAGTCATGTTGTGCTAAAAGCTTCTTTTCATAATAAAAATGATAATAAGCATTTAAGAAAAGGTCCAAGCCTTTTTAACAGTTAAATTTAATTTTTTAAGGTATAGTTTAAGAGATACTCAAATGCTGCCACTCTAATTTTTTCTCAATATATTAAGTGCATTTCCCTTGCTCACTTATTGTATATTTTTTATCTTTTTTGTTTTCATTACACTCTTTGTAACTATTTATATCTTTTCATCTATATATTCTAACTTTTTGGTGTTAACAGTCAATAAGGCAGATTTGTATCTTGGATCTTTGAATAAATATCTGAATTGTATTTTATTACAAGAAACTACATTTCACAATTTGGCAAATTGCTTTATATGTCCTATATTTATATGCCAACTAAATTATGGAAACTTCAAAACATCCTCATTAATTTTTGAATGTAATTTAAGTAAAGTTAGAATGGTTTATTAATGTGTTTAACTGGACATGCTATATTTTTATGAATAAAATATGTATTCCTTAATTTAAATACAGAACTTAAAACCTAAATTGTTGTGAATAATTCCTAAGTTATAGTTCTGAACAACGAAACTT
>PVHX01004056.1:71413-132476 GCA_004024805.1 Geosciurus inauris
TATTTACTTTTTCTTCTTAAACATGTTGAATCTGCTGATGGTGTTTTAATTCAGGCTGACAATGTTAATATGTTGTAAGTTTATATGGGTATTTTTATTTCAGGGCAGCCAACTAGCAAGATAAACTGGGTTATAGGTTATTACTATTAGGAAAACAGGGGTTGTTTGCTTCAAACTTGTTTTCTTCCCTGTACTAAAGAATATTTTCATACCTGTAAAAATATCATTCATTCTTGAAAATATTTGTTCACCTGGACAATATTTTTTCTCATGCTACTGTGTGCAATTTGTGTTTTATTACAGAAATAAGGGATATTCCTAAAGTAAAACTTACTGGAATTTACAATATTTATGGAATAAAAATAAAATAGTTTAATCCAGTTAGAAATATATGTAATTACAATTAGGACAATGTCAGAATTAGTAGTATAAATGTGTTATTTCATGGAGTTTGGTTTCTTTGTATGTAGAGAAGCATTATCAGTTCTGTCTAAATATGCCCATCTTTCTATAAAATGCCATTGAAAACATCAAATATGTACTTTGAAGTTTATGCACAGGATAAATAGAACTACAAGTTTTTGTTAATCTAATCCGTGGAAAATTTAGTTTGGGAAAATTGAGACCAAAAGAAAATGTTGGTTCCATTTTTTAATTATCTCAATTAATCAAGTAACGTGACCATTGCAAGTCTTCAGTTAGTTTTGTACATAAATAATGTATAAGATCCTTAAGTTCTGTTTTATCACTTACTTATATTTTAGTCAGTTACTAAACATGTTAGGTCTAGATTTGGTCATCAACTCATTTTGTATGTGCTTATTTTATTCTAAATAATGATATCAAAGTTTTCTAATATAAGTGCTCCTTGACTTACATTGTGGTTAACATCCAGATAAACTTCATTGTAAGTTGAAATCAGCAAGTTGAAAATGCATTTAACACACCTTACCAACTGAACATCATAACTATCAACATAGTACGCCGAGTATCAGTTTATCCTCCTACTGGGAACTGTGGTTCATGACTGCTGCCCAGCATCACAGCAGAGTAATATGTTGCCTATCATATTAGTCCAGGATAAGATTGTTATTCCTCAGTTTGAAATATGGTTTCTACACAATGTTATGATTTTTGCATCATTGTAAAGTGGAAAATAAGTCAAATAATCATAAGTCTAGGAGCATCTATATTTTTTCACATAGATTCAGTTGTGTGTGTGTGTGTTAGGTATACATGTACATGATGTTAATTTTTAAATATTATTCCTACATTTTATACTCCATAATCAGAAATTTTACATTGCATTTTTTATTAAATTCAGATCATCTATTCATCTACTAGTCATTCCTCCTACAAGTATTTATTGAGTACCTTATCTTTTCTATTATATGACAACAAATAAATTATGAATTGTATTTCAATTCAAATGAAATAAATTCTGAAAATTTAATTAATTTAAAAAGTATATATGAATGTTAACAATGATTGAAGATCATATGTGAGATATATTCTTATTAGTCATACAAATGTATCTTAATCTTTTCTGTACATAAAATAATTTTTCTACATAATATTTCATTGTAATGATACATTGTGAATCATCTAACCAAGTTGTAAATTTATTGGTCATTAACTTTATCTCTAGTTTGTTTTAATTATATGTTGAAATTAACAACTTTGAAATATGTGCTTCAGTATATTCTTGAGAGCCTTTTCAAGATCATACTGATAGATGTTGTTATGCTTTGGAAATAAAGTGCTACCAAAGACTTGTACATTAAAAGCTTCATTCCCAATGCAGCAATATTCAGAGGTGGAGCTTTTGGGACAAGATTGGATCATGAGGGCTCTAGCCACATCAATGAATTAATAATTTGAAGGCATTATTGGGAACTACAGGTGGGACCTGGCTGAAGAAAGTAGGTCACTGGAGGTGTGTAATTGGGGATGAGATGATATCTTGTCTCTGACCCCTTTCTGTCTCTCTCTGTCTCTCTCTCTCACACACACACTTTTACTGTTTGCTGGCTGCCATGAGCTGAATAACTTTAATCTGATCTGCCATGCCTTCTGCCATGATGTTCTGTCTTATCTCAGGCCCAGTGCAATGGAACCAGCCAACTGTGGACCGATCTCTTTCAAACCATGAGCCAAAATAAAACTTTCCTTCTCTAAGTTGTTCTTATCTGGTATTTTGGTCACAACAATGGAAAACACTACCACAAACATGAAATTCTAGAATGGAGCTCATGCATTATATATTTTGATAGATGTGGCCAAATTCCCCTCAAACAATTATATCCATTTATGCTTCCACTAATTACATGTGAGAGTGAACATTTCCCTATCTTTTTAAAAAATATTGAATATTATCTAGTTTTTCATAGTTATCCATCTGATGGGAAAAATAGAATTTTGTCTTTTTGCATGTTTTATGTTGAATATATTGAGAATCTGTGTGTTTCTATATATGATGTTTCTTTTTCTGAAAGTTACTCTTTTCAATATTTTGGTAATTGCTGCATTTATAATGTATTACTTGGGGGTCGTATGTGTTAGATATATGGCCAGTAGAAATTTACATTTCACCTGTATTTTTTTAACTTTGTATATTTTTTGTATATTGAACTTTCAAGTTGTTATGTAACAAAATTATCAACATTTTTCATCTTATTTTTCTTTTTCTTCAACAGTTGTTCCTCACTCTACAATCATATTAATTCAATAAAGCATTTTTCCAGAATTTGAAATTTTCATTATTAACATCTAAATATTTGATACAAATAAGCTGGCTTATGCATGCTAACCACTTTTATTGGGTGTAGGGGATACTGAGGATTGAACTCAGGGGCACTTAACCACTAAGTTGGATCCCCAGCCCTATTTTGTATTTTATTTATGGACAAGGTGTCACTAAATTGCTTGGTGCCTCACTTTTGCTGAGGCTGGCTTTGAACTTGTGAGCCTCCTTCCTCAGCCTCCCTTGTCACTGGGATTACAGGCATGTGCCACTGCACCTAGATGAAGAGTGTATTTTGTAAAATGTGGAAGTGTGTGAAAGCAGAAATCCCAGGAAATTATTAAACTTAAGAAAGCTTATTATTCATAATTTATAAAAAAGAGGGGTTATATTGTTTAATAGGCTATAAAACAAGCCGTTCATGAACTAAGACAATTAGCTGAACGTGTGATAGTAATTTGAGTTTTACTGAACAGTTCCCAGGACAGTTAGGAATGTAACCCTATTTGATGCTAACTCAATATATTTATTGAAAAAGTAATTTTAGGTAAATTTAAATGAGTCAATTTCTAGATTTAAATGAAAAGAAGAAGAATAAAACTTTGTAAGATGAATCTCAAGAGCCATTTTTAAAATAAAGCCATTAGGAGGAATATGTATAAAGACATATTTGAACATTAATCTAGAGGAGAAAATTTGTATTATGTGGCAACCACTTTACCTGGAATTTTATATGTCTTATATAATTCTTACAATGGTGTTGAGGTACACATAACATTCCACAATTACCTTAGTAACATCTTGATTATTCTCAGAACATTCTTCCTAGTACCTTGGTGCAATACTATAATTCTAATTTAGGCATAATCCTTAACTAGTTTTTTGTTGTTGTTGTTTTCTAGTTTTAGTCAGTGCAGTCAATGAAATCTGTGTGCTGTATATCTTGACAGATAATTTAGGGCTGTAGGGTATTCCATATTCAGGGATGTTTCTTCTTCTGGACTCCTAGACTGTAATTTCCAAAGTTGTTCTTTTTGAAACTTATGATCACCAAGGGGCAGATCGAAACATTCACACTGCCTTTCTTCCTGCTGTTAAATAAAATGTAAATGTCCCATTTTAATAATTGCTCTTCTGCTCATGGAAAAGGAACCCTATATTCTGGCTGGCTGAATAGTTCTTAACTCAGAGCTCACATTCTTTATTCTTTGGGCACAAGTCAGAGAGGGTTTTCCATAGGTGAAAGAAAGGGCAGGATAAGCACCTGTGGAAGAAATTATGGCTACTGATGGAATCTGGGCACCTGTCCTTTTACTTAATCTGAGATAAAAAGATTAAATTTCTCTCCAAGATGTCTATGGCAACATACATATACTAAGCAAAGGGACTTCAAGCAAGGATTTTGTGACCAGGAAATCTCGCCATATGGCCCAGAGACCTTGGCACACTTTTGAAAAAATAATGTTCAAAAACTGTCCAAATCTATGTCCAGAAGAAGAAAAGGGAATTACAGAAGGAGAGGGGATGGGGCTGAGAATTAGTTCTTAAGCCCTATTTAGAGAATTTTCCCAAAGGAGTCCTGTAACATAGAGTCATGTAATCCAAAGGGTAAATTATTTTGATTCTAGTACATTCACTTTAAGGAAGCTGGACTATATTCAGAACTAACGGCATTTGCCAAAACCAAGTGCATTTAAAGTTGCAAAGAATTTAAAGACAATCTATTGTAGACACTACATTTAAAACTGACAACCCTGAATTCCTGAATGAGAACATGGTCTCCAAAACTGAGATTATTAGAAGCTGTGAATGGAAATCACACATGAAAACTTCAAGTCTTCATGCAAGTTTTATTGCAAGAAACAGCACTATTGATACTTTTCTGGCAACAAATGAAAAAGATGTAAGTAAAGAAGGAAATATGAGCTGGATCTGAGAGAAGGAAAGTTTAAGTGAAGATAATGATGAGACTTCTCCTTGAAGAATAAGAAATATAAGAAATTGGATATAGTCACTGGAAAATAAATCCTCAGAATCAGAGAAGGGCATGAGCCACAATGATCTCTAAGCATAACAAGAGGTGCTAGTGAAGTAAGGCAGACAGATAGAGGAAAGACTAAAAGGGACATGGTGAATTGAATTTTATGTACTAAAACCATGAGAGCAGAAGGTCTGACAGACAAGGTAATTGAATTTAATAGCTAAATAACCTGACTGCCCTATTGTTTTCAGTAATTCATTTACTGACTGATATGTTAGAAAAATTAGGAACCATAATTGCAATGGCAAGGATGTTGAGATTAAAAAGATGACTCCCACAAAATAGGAGCTATTCAACACATAGGAAACTTTATATTTAGTGTCTAACATCCATAACAATTTCATCTGGTAAGGTCTAATAACTACCTAAATTTAGTCACATGTAACAAACATATTATTAGAGCAATTATTTTAAAAACATAATAACTTACTGCTATCATAGTGATATACTTAGGGTCTATAATCTTGAAAATAGTGTGATTTATTTGGTGCTTTAAAAGTTTATTTTGAAATTGTGAAAATGTTTTCATAAAGATAATTTATTTCTAACTTTAATAAAATACAATGTTTTAAAAGTTGTAGAAAATGATTTCCTCCGAAACATTTATTTCAATAATGACAATGAATTTAAGAAAACAAAACAATTCAACTTTAGCATTTTAGTAATACAACTAACATTTTAAAAATAGAATTTAGTAAAGCTCACAGTAGTTCCAATACTGCTTTGCTGTCATCACTTATACTGCACTTCAGAGGGTAAACAGAAGTCTGTGTTCCTTGAGAAAGATAATCCTTTTAGTCTATGGAAACAGTGAATGGTTTATGATTAAAGAAAAATACTTCCCAAACTAAGTGCCTTAGAGTCTTTGCAAGAATTCTTCCCCTTAGACAATGAAAGTAACCGATCTTCCTTAATTCAAGCATGTCTTAAAATCTCCATGTAGAATATTATAAACTAGTTAAGAAACATGTGCATTAATAGATTATGTTTTTTTTATTATATGTGTCATTCCCATAGATGAAATGAAGGCAAATCACCCAAAGCACAACATGACAGACCCCTAAACCAGAATAACTACAGTGAAAAGTTGTATGTGCCCTATGAAACAAGTGGTGTTTTACTAGTATTTGTCCATACCCCATTACTGTCTGCTATGATTACAGTATTTGACACCTTTGTAATTCATGTTGAAATCTGTCATTTTAGGAAGGGAAAATTGAACAAATAATTTGGCCATGAGAGTCCCACCCCCATGGGTGGGTTTAATGGCTTTAAAAAGGGGCTTTTGAGAATGGGTTCTCTCTCTCACCCGTCCACATCTACCACTTCTAGCTATATGATGGCTGTGCAAGAAAGCTCTTGCTAGATGTCACCACATTTATATTGAACATCTTGCCATCCAGAACTGAGCCAATGAATTTCTTTTCTTTATAAATGACCCAGTCGGTGGTGGGTAATTTATAAACCATAAGATTTAATGTTCACAGTTCTGGAATCTGGGAAGAACCAGATTGGGCCCCAGAAGATTTGACATTTGATGAAGACCCATTCCCCATGGGTCTGACATCTTCATCAAATGTCAAATCTTCTGGGGCCCCGTACACCTTCTTACTGCATTCTCAATGGCATTAGGAACAAATAGACTCTTTTTTGGGGAACCAATTCTGTTCATGAATGACCTTCAAAAGCCCTCTCCTCAAAACCACTGCACTGGGAATTAAGTTTCAAAATATGAATTTTGGGGGAAGGGCACAGCATTCAGACCATAGTAATTATCTCTAGAATCAAACAAGCTTAGAAACTGGCAATAAATGGACATTAACTATTTTTGTGAACCTTGTGGAGTCCTGGTGGCAGAGCACAAATGATGTGTAGGGAAAATGAAGACATTATTATTAGATCCCTCAAATCCTTTAAATTGTTTAAAATTTCTAGAAATAGGTTTATACTTAATATTGCTTTAGATTTTAAATCACTAGGTCCTAAGATGAAAGTCTAAAGTTACTGACCTGTAATGAGTGAGTTCAGGACCCACGAGCAAAAGAGTAGAGCTTTAGACACTTTAGAGGAGTGATTTTAATCACTTGCAGAATCAATACTATACTGATCTTATTTTTTTCTCATTTTAAAGAGAGGCCCAGGAAGTGTTCTATTGTCAACTACCTCCTAACAGTACAAAACTGAATTACTTACCTACTACTTCAAAGTTCTATATGTGGATTTGCTTTCTTGACACTATTTCCTGTTACCACAGAACCTTGTTAGTCCACAGCCATCTCTCACCTCCTTGCCTGCATTTTCATCAGGACAATTAGCTGTGTTTTGTTACTTATTATTCCGCAATAGGGAGTCCATCCTGAAAACTTCAGAATTTCATTTAGTACCCAGATTTCAGATACTCTAATTTGCTTTAGTTATTTTTCATAAGAACAATTATTTACATTATTTTTTAGATTAATGATTAACCACATGGAAATTTTCAGTAAGATTTGTGGAACTGGAAAAATCATGTATTTCCAGAAAGATCATAATGTAGTTTATTTTCTGCAGTTCTACAAGGGAAGCACAACATTTTCTGGTAACTGATTTTAAGCATTTTTGCATAGCACCTTGCCAAGTTCCTTGTAGTCTACCATCTTTCTCTTACAGACATCATAGAATCATCTTGTTTTTCTCTGACTCCCAACAACTTCCTTTGTGCCAGAGCTGCCTCCTCAGGCAGGACCTTGGAATTAGTTTGTGAACAAAATGAAAGCCTAACTAGGAGTTTATTTTTGAAAAAAAAAAAAAAAAAAAAATTAGCTGAGTCACAGCCAATCATAGCTGTCAAACTTTAGCCAATCACAGGCTGCCAACTGATCAGACCACATCCAAATCAGGGAAAGGCAGACCTGAAAGATGCAAGCTCTTTCTGTACATTGTCTTCTGTCTGTGAGTATTCCCTGCCCATGCTGTTTTGGAAGTTCTTTGAATCTCTACTGGTTCTGGGTGTTGCCTGTTGCCTAAATTGTTTTTTTTTTTTTACTCCAATAAATGAAGTTTTCTCTGTGACAGAACCCTAGAGGAAAACTAAAATACCTTTTTGTTGTAAGGACTGAACTACAAAAACTGAAGGAATTTGAATATGAAGTTACATAAATTAAGAACATTAGTATACAATAATGGTTCCAAAGTCCCTATAGTAACTGAATACTTGGTGCACATACTTCTCTACATTTTTGTGAGACTTTAAATCAAAGAATGTCCTTGTTGGATTTTCGCACTTTTACTTTGAAAGGTGGGGTTTACCAACTACACCTTGCTGTTATCTACCCTACCAACAGCTACCACCCGCCAACCACTATTTAACTGCTAACCACTTGCTTCTACAAATCACTTTCTACCGCGAGTCACCACACTCCTCTGTCACTTGATGGATGTTTTTCTTCAAGTCAATCCATCTTAGCAGACTAAGATAAAAATTCATGTGTACAAATTAAAAAGTCTCCTAGCTGCAGGAGAAAAATTGATTCCCCGAAGAAATAAAGATTCAGAGGCAATCATTTCTCAAAATATATTTTGCCAGAAAAGAATGTATTTGTGGGTTTTCTTTTTCCAGCTCTTAGTCCTTTTATGTTAGGGACAAATGAATGGTCCCCAGGTAAAAAGTGTGGAGGTAGGGCAATGCAATCTTTAAAATCCAACCATGTACTTCTTGGTATAGCTGAGATTAACAAGATATTTTTCTTCTTGAAATTTAACCTATGTTTATACATTTGGGAAGATTGTATACCATTATTTTCTTTAAAGAAGATGATTAAAAAATAGAAGTATTTAGCAATTCTTTAGTGGATAAAAATGTAAGAGGAAATAATAGTAAGAGTTTTTTATCTATCTATTTAGAATTACATAAATTTGTATCTTTTCCATTCATAAGTATCTTTTCCCTTCTTTTGAATCCTACAGATTTCTTCTTGATCATTGTAATGATATCCCATCAAATTTGTCTTCCAAGCTTTTTCTTGGCACGATTCTAACTTGTCTCCTATATCTCTCCTCAAAATAAAGATCAGTCAACAATTTTATTAAAACTTATAATTAAAAATGCTTCCATTTGCTTTGCTAAACTTCACTTTTTTTTTCAGAAAACAAGATAAGAAATCTTTTTTCCTTATTTTTAATGAAGAAAATAAAGCCTAAGGCTACACTATTTTAAAATTTTAAGTTATATGCAGATGATTTGGAGAATCTTTCAAGCATATTGTGCTTTTCCTGACCCCTGCTTTTCTGAGCTCTGATTTATAAGCTGAATATTTATGTGTGAGGCTGGATTTTTGCCATTGATGTGACATACTGTGAACTGAAATAATAAAGTTATTCACAGAATATTTGCTTTGTTTCATCCAGACCTGCCTCAGGGACAATCATGGCTTATGATCAGACAGTAAAACATTATTTCCTAAAAAAAGAACAATAGAAGGCTATCAGAGAGAATATATTTTCTCTTATGTGTAAAAAGCCACCAGTTACATTTCTTTCACACGTTGGTTTTTTTTAATGAAATCTTTAGAATGTAAAGTAACAGAGAATGTGACAAAAATATATAAAAGTGAAAGGTTTAGGATAAAGCATATTTATGTGTCAGTAATGCAAACAGACTTGTAAAACATTGCTATCTGCGGTACTCACATTTTAAATGGACAATTACCACTACCACTTCAGGTAAGCATCTGCCCCACTTCTCCTCTTGTGGAATTCAGGAGAACTAAACAATTTGCTTGAGTGAGTAGTCAAGGAAAATATGTTCTATTTTCTCTCCCTGTAATTAGTTGTGATAAACCATATATTTTCCCCCAAATAAGTTGTTCTCAGAGGCTTTTAATATATAGATAATGACATGTGGAGAGGTATATCCTTAGTCTAACTCTACTGTGTATTCTGTATACTTACTTGTATCACTTAATCTTAGTTTACCACAGTTACTCACAGATCTGAAATAATTCTGTTAGGTCTGTGATTCTGTTAGTTGAGCAGCCAACACCTTCGTTAGTTATTTCAAATAGATAAACACTTATTTTGTTCTGGATAAATCAATCTTTTTTAAAAAGATCAAAAAAGGAAATGTTGAATTGGACTTATCCTATAACCCAGTAATTCTACTTTCAGAATTTTATCAAAGATACCTCTGAGAGACACTAACTGAGTTTCTGCAACTGTCTCATTAAAATATTGTTGGTAATCACATTTGAACAATAGGAAAATATTTAATTAAGTAATGACATCTTTTTCTTTCTTTTGAAATACCTATACGGTGAAATAATATGAAGCCATTAACATTATGTAATCACATTTTATGGCATAGAAAATGCAGAAAATATATTTTCAATGAAAGCAATACATTTATTATAATGCAGATAAAATAAGATCCCATTTTTAAATAAATGTATCAAAATCATATATACTAACATGTGTTTGCATGGACATAATAAAAGGTTGATTTCAATTGTATTTTCTTCTATTTTTTTTAAAATAAGATTTATTCACTTTCCTATTGTGCACTTATATCACCTACATACTAATAATTATTAACAACAAAGTACTTTTGTAACTGTTCTCACTATATAATTAATTTAATAGTTTTAAATAAATCAAATCAATCAAATTATTTATGATCGGTGAGAGGCTTTTATTAGCTGCATTGCTAGAATTACTCTTCATCTCTCAGAAAAACATCAAGGAAGTTCCCAACTCACATTCACACTGGTTTCCCAAACTTCACTAATTGCCATTTGGAATTCAGGGTATATATCACCAAAAAGCAATTATAGCCACATTTTAGGATTGCTTACATTCATCGTCTTACTATATTTCCAAAACTGATGTAGGCATCATGGAATCATTAGGAACAAAACAGATAAAAATCCATCCCTCAGGTGGCATCCATTCAATTTATACACATTGTACACTATATATTGCTGTGTTACAAAGACAGCAATCTGAAGCCTGTTGAATTAACTGAAACCCTAGACATCTTTTATAAGCCAAGTAATACCACGGATTGCTGACAACACCAGAAGCTAAGAAAAGGACATGGAAAGAAGTCTCCCCTGGAGCCAAGAGAGAGAGCATGAAGGACAGCTAGATCTTGAAATTATAGCCTCAATAACTGTGAAAGAATACATTTCTTCTGTTTGAAGCCATTTGTTTTATAGTAATTTGTAACAGTATCATTAGAAATTAATACAGTAGTACTTAAGAAAATATGAAAGCTCTCTTCCTCCAGTTTCCCTCTTAATTATATGATAGAATGTTTTAACATCACAGATCATGAAACATCTCCAGAAACCTTCCTGCCCAGTAACTTCAGGTTTCAGAGAAGCCTAACTTCTGTTTGCCTAGGATCCTTTCAGCTGAATAAAGGCTTCAGGGAGATGGTTATCTCTCCAAGCATGCTATCTTTGCCAATTCCATCTTTGTTCTATTTCTATATGATTAATGTCATTATTGAGGTTATGTAGGAACCATACCAGGAAGTGAGGGAGGAATATCTTACCCCTTTTCTTTTGGTAATCTATTTTTCTGAAAGAAAGTGGGGGTTCAAGCCAAAATTATTCTAAATGATTTCTAAGGAGAATGTTTTGGTCCTGGGGATATACCGTGTCAAAAAAGAAATTATAGAAATAAATTAGTGGAAACATTTTCTTTAACTAAGAAATTTTCCCTGTAAGGAGGAGGTGTGACTATGGATGATGGAGGAATAGAACATTTATTTGATTTTCATGAAGCAGAGAATTTCACAAATATTCCTTGCCAATGACTGTATGCACCTTCACTCCTTAAGAGAAGTTTAAAGGAAACCTGTAAGGAGGTGTTCACACATACCAATACCAGTAAATCATGTTTATAAGCACTGGAAATTATACAGAGTACTTTCTAATAACAGGGTGAGTTAACCTGGAGATGTGCAATTAGTCCTTTCAGCACCTTTGCCCCAACTCTATAGTTTTTATAGTCTTCCCAGTAGTTCTTTAGCACTCTCAGCAAAGACTATTTTATTTAATAATTGCTATACCTAATTTTCTTTAAAAAGTTGAATAGTGATAATAATATTAGCAATAGTACTAGAAATAATAACAATGGTCAGTGAGCTCCTTTCACAATATTTGCAATAAATACTTCTCCCATCCAACTTCTGCTTGTCCTCTGAATCTTTTTTTTTATGACTCAGAATTTATTTAACAAAGTTAAAATACTTTTAAATGTATACAAAATTGCAAAATAACTGATGCATTTTTCAGTAAAGATACCCAACATAAAATGTAATAACAGAACAAAACAAAGGATTCATCACTTTTGCTCCACTTTAAAGTCACCTTATTGAACGATACATCATGAAATCAATAGTTGTACATTTGGAAATTTACCAATAGAGCTCTCTTCCACTGGTGTGTATATTTTAATTTGTCTCATGTGGGTATCTCTCCCGTTCTGGTGGTTTGCTAGAACAGCAATCTGTATCGTGAATGTACGAGTTGGCTTCTTATGATTATCAGTTAGGGGAACGTGAATCCAGCCACTTGGTTCCACCAATTCAAGTTGCCGAATTTCTTGAAGATTGTGAAAATTATTTCCTACTCTGACTGAGATTTTGCTTGGAGTGTAGCTTTCATCAGATTTGTAGTCTGCATATATACATAATGTCTTCACTGTTGTTTTTCTTCTGAACTAGATGTTCACTAAATGAGGCTGGGACCCATCTGATTGCCAGTACGTTTCTAGTTTGTCATCTCGTAACTGATCAACTCCAAATCCTGGTTTGCAAGATGAGAGTGACCAAACAGCTTGTGACCCAATTTGCCTTACTGTTCCAGTCCTTTCCAACTGCTTAGGATCAGCACCAGGAGGTGTTTTGTTTGGTGTGGTCATTTTTAAAATATCAGCTTCCAGACTTATTTTGCCACAACTGAGGCTCTCAGGGCCTCCGAGAGATCCACGCCACTCCCACTCCACTTCTGTCCTCTGAATCTTAATGCAGATATAATCTGTATCAGAAATTTCTATTGACTGACCATCCCTAATTTAAAATAAAAGATAGTCATTGGACTTTATGTGTCACCCCTACTTCTCTCAAAATAGCAGTTATGTTTATCTGCTTTGCTCCTTCCACTAGCATTGTAAACATCAGTTAATTCAACTGCTTGCAACTGCCTTCATCCTGCCAACATCCCTGCCTTCATAGGGCTAATGTTGAAGATGAGGAAGAAATCAGAAATATACAAAGATAAGAAAGGTCCTTTAAGATGGTAACTACGATTTTGAATGTAAGAACAGCATAGTTATAGAAAGTAACTGAGGAGAGTTGCCTAGAAAGGATTCTCAGTGAAAGTGAGATTTGTGTCCCAATGATTCAGCTACTTCTTCAGTAATTATTTTAAATAAGCAAAGTAAAGTTTCACTTTCTATTAAAATAAAAAGTAGATGCTAAGTACCTTACTTCTTCCCATTGAACTGAAGGGTTTATTTAATTTAGAGATCAAAGAATAGATAACCATATAGGCCATAAAGAATGTTTGGGCACTTTATGTCCTTGCAAAAGTTTCTGGCTGAGGAGTGAATGGGGGCTAAAGTCAGTCCAGGTTTAGCTCAGGAAGTCATGCACAAATGTGGAGGTTCAGATACTCTCATAAGGCTCAGTCAGTGTCCGCCTGGAGGAAAAAGCAGACATTTTTGTTTCTTGTCCAGAGGAGTTAGCTTTTCTTAATTATTTCCTGCAGGAAAGGGGTGGGTGGGGCAACGCTTTAATAAGTATTTCTTTTTTTTTTTCTTTTTAAATTTTTTTAGTTGTTGATGGATCTTTATTGTATTCATTTATTATTTGTATGTGGTGCTGAGGATCGAACCCAGTGCCTCACGCATGCTAGGGAAGCACTCTACCACTGAGCCACAGCCTTACCCTTAATAAGCATTTCTTTAGGGAGAGAATCTTTCAAATTTCAGTAAATTGATATCCAAAAACCAAATCAAAACAAAAAAATCATAAGTTGTATCTGTTGTCCTGAAAACCCTGATAATTTTAAACACTAGCAAGTCAGAAAAATACCTAATTAATTACTTAAGGTTTAATTAACAAAAATAATAGTTCATAATTATTATATAACTTTTACTATTTTACCATTTCCTGAAACATTGTAATTGTGGTTATGTTAGTGAATTCATTTCAGAAGCATAAATTAACTTTTGATTTCAGTAACTGTAAAAAGCATTTTAAACAGTCAATGCTTTTTACAGTTACTGAAATCAAAATTTAAAATGTTTAAAGAACATTATCTGTTCATTTTCAGAGAAACAGAGCTTAATTGTAAAGCACATAACTTTATTTTGTGACAGTTTTATAAAAAAGTAAACTTTGTATTTCTATGATATTCTGAAACTCATTAGCTGTTTGTTAACTTGGCCTAGCCATTCACTGAGATTAACTTCTGAAAAAGCCTATTGACCTGGTTTCAGGAAATGGTAACTTAATTACATTGTTTCACTTCCTTTGCCCTTGGGGTGGGGGGATTCACCATAGAAACCAGTGTAAATTAAAATCATTACATCTTCACTTGACTGGTCTCACCAAATACTTTCTGCTCTCTGAATTCTCACAGCAAGTTTTATTCTGAGTGATGAATAAAACTTTTATTTGCCTTTCCCATAACTCACTTCCAAACATCCCTCTAATTATCTTGTTTCCTTCTCCAGTAAAAAACATGTCTGTAATTAGTATTAATAATTTTATTTTGGTAAGATTTGTTTATCCTTGTGTATATAATGAAAGTGTATTAATGTCATGCACTGTTTTCTTTTTATAATATAACATGCTGTAATATTGTGAGTATATGTAAATGTGTTCTTGAACATATCACAACAAAAACACTGAGCAATGGTTCCCTATTTATTCACCATTGCATATGGTAATCGAGGTGCTCTAAGTTTTATATTTATTTTTGAAGCTTTGCTATTCTAGATATCATATTTCAAGAACTTGTAAAATAAAAGAAATTGTGTTTTTATCTTAAATGAGCTACAGCTTCAGTTAGCCATTTACTGCAACAAACATATGAATTAGGTAAAAATAGAAAAAGTTTTTACTGAATTGAACTGTTTGTGACATTTTGAATTTGTTAGAGCAATACAGTTTGATGTATGTGCAGTGTATATGCACACATTCCCAGCAAGTCAGTGTGACACCTACTCACATAGGACATCCATGTAAGAAGTAAGTCTTACACACAGGGAAGTCCTTTTTAGGAATTCCTGGAGACAAATTTCCAGCACACAAAGCATGTATCAATACATTCAAGTCAAATGTTTCTCCTCTGGGAGAAATTCGATAAGGATATATATCATTGTTATTGTATATCTTTGATTTAGATGGTAATGGTATTGAACAATATTTATATTAAAAGGCAGGATTAGAAATGGTAGGCCGATTTTAGATGATTAAAAAATGCTCGATAAAGAAATAATAAATAAATAAATACAATGACAACAGTTATTTCTATATCTTATATAGAAATATGTGGTGCCATTTTTTTAATTTATTGATTTATTTTTAAGGCATTATTGTTGGGTCCATTTTGACAAAATCCAGTACTTCCCGTTTTCTCCCTTCCTCCCTTTCCTGTTCTCTTCCCTCCATCCTACTGATTTTTCTGTTATTTACATAAATATATATATATATTAAATTAGTGTCATATTGATATACATTATAGTGAGATTCACTGTAGTATATTCATATATATATGTAGGAAAGTTGTGCAAGATTCATTCCACTGTTCTTTCCTTATCCCATCCCTCGGTTCTCCCCCTCATTCCTCTTTGCCTGCTCCACTGATCTTTTTTCTATTTTTATCCCCACCATTATTTTGGATTCGCTTCTGCATATCAAAGAAAACATTCAACATTTAACTTTTGGGGACTGCCTTATTTCACTTAGCATGATAGTCTCGTTCCATCCATTTAACTGCAAATGCCAGAACATCATTATTCTTTATAGCTGAGAAATACTCCATTGTGTATGTATACTGCTTTTTTTGAAATCTATTCATCTGTTGAGGCACCTAGTTTGGCTCCATAGCTTGGCTACTGTGAATTTTGCTGCTGTAGACATTGATGTGGCTCTTCACTATATATATGCTGATTTTAAATCCTTTGGATATATACTGAGGAGTGGGTCATATAGTGGTTCCATTGCTAGTTTTTTCAGAAATCTCCATAATGCTTTCCAGAGTGATTGCACTAATTTGCAATTCCACCAACAATGTGTGAGTGCACCTTTCCCCCCACATCCTTATTAACATTTATTTTATTTGTGTTCTTGGTAATTACCATTCCAACTGGAGTGGAATGAAATCTTAGTTTTCTATTTGCATTTCCCTGATTGGTAGAGATATTGAACACATTTTCATGTATTTGTTGGTCATTTGTGTTTCTTCTTCTGAGAAGTGTTGGTTTAATTCGTTTCCCCATGTATTGATTGAGTTATTTATTTATATTTTGGCATTCAATATTTTGAGTTCTTTATATATTCTGAATAATAATTCCCTGTCTTGAAGAGTAGCTGGCAAAAGATTTTCTCCCATCCTTTAGGCTCTCTCTTCACACTCTTGTTTTCCTTGCTGTGCAGAAGCTTTTTCATTGATGGCATCTCATTTATTGATTCCTGGTTTTATTTCTTGAGCATTTTGAGGAAGTCAGTGCCTGCACCTATGTGATGGAATGTTGAGCCTATGTTTTCTTCTAACAGTTGTAAGATTTCTGATCTAATTCCTGTCTTTGATCCACTTTGATTTGACTTTTGTTCGAGGTAAGAGAATCTAATTTCATTCTTTTACATATGGATGTCCAGTTTTCCCAGCACCATTTGTTAAAAAGAGTCTCCTTCTCCAACATATATTTTTGGCACCTTTGTGGAGACAGATAATTTTATATTATATGCCTACAATAGTACCTAAGTATATAATAAAAATTCCGTAACAAATTGCCAAAATATCAGTCTGCCACATTTAAATTTTGCTTTCTCTGATTAACATCTATGTCAAAAAATTTACCTTACTATACAAAAAAAAAACACTTCAGCTATTAACCTATTTTAATATATTTGAATCAGAAAATATATTTAGAAGAAAAACACTATGTCATTAGTAGAGGAGTCTCTGATGGTACAGATCCTACATGTGTTCAGTCTCTACTGATATTTTTTCCAATATTTTTTCACATGAATTTTGTCAATTATAACATTGTTAACAAAAACCAATAGAATTCATTCTTTCTTCTATTTTTATAAAATCATATTAAAGATTATTCTAATTCCTTAGTCAACAAGCAGTTTTTTGTGTCCTTGTATTTCCTGATCCCTGAAAAACAGTATTTGTACTCAGAATATTCAAACCAAGTTAGAATTTCTATTTGTGCTATTTTTACATAATTTAAAACAAAATAAAATGACTTCCTGATTAATGAGTAAGTCTTCATTTTGCTTTGAAATTGTTTTTATAAGTTCAACAATAAACACAAAACATTGTTATTTAAATTTAAGACATTTCAGTGGCCTGGTCACTCCAATTCTCTCAAAATTAATAACAAATATAGAAGAATTGAAATAATTTAGAATTAGGCCTCAAGATTATCACAATATGATTCTAATCCTGAATTATTGAGTTAAAATATCAATAGTATTTTGTGAGCTGAGAAAATAACAAGTGAATGTAAGTGACATAAGTTGTTATGACCTAACAGCTCTTATGTTTAGCTTAATACAGTGTTTCAAATTCTGCTGTGTTTTCTGTAACTTACTTTATTTTCTTCTCCCTCTCTTTTTGCATAATAGTGTAGAATGATGGTTGCTAGGTCTGGGAGGGGGAAAAGAGAAAGCCATTGGACACTGAGTACAAACTTTCAGTTAGCTGGATAAATAAGTTCTGGAGATCTAATGTATAGCAGGGTGACTATAGTTAATAATACTGTATATATACTTGAAATGTATAGAATATCCTAAATGTATAAATGTCCCTGTAGAGAATGAGGGGCAGGCAGGGCAATGGTGGGAAAATCTACCACCAGAGTATCTTCATGTCCTCTGAAATGAGTAGTAGTTAAGACAGTAGAAGTCTAAGAAAGAGAACATGCATACCGGGACTTATAGTTGCAACAAAGTAAAACAAAAAAAAATGGATAAAATGGATAGATAAAACTCTGACTTCTGAAAAATCTCTAATAGAATGATTTTTGCAAAGTATATCTTAATTTATGCCTATAATTATTATTTTGTAAAGATGTCTTCATAGGCTGATGTTTTAACAAGGAGACTAGTCAGAAACCCACTTCTTGATGTGTAAATACTCTTGAGTTTAACTCAGTTAATTAAATTGACTCCAACTCATTTCAACAAACATGGTAGCCGTTTGAGCGATATTTATCATATCACAAAAATTACCTGGAAATTACTGCTTCTCCTGGCCAATTATGAACAAAAATTTATATAAATCTTACAGTTTACATTAGATTTAGGATTTCTACATATCTTTGTTTTTTGATATTTAATATTTTAAATTTTGCCATTTTTCAAGAGTATTGTACCTCAAAATATGCTGTCTTTGCTTTTTGTTAAGAGTGCTCCATTTATTGCAATCACTGATTCATATCCTCTGACATATCTTGCTATGACTGGTCATATGTCAAGATAACATTAATATTCTTATATAAAATAGAAAATGGACACAATCATAAATCAAACAATTTTAGAGGTAAGTCTCTGAATTTTACATAGCTGAATACAGCTAATCAGCAGACTTCATGAAAATGGATTCACATTCATGTGGAAAAACTCCCCTCACTATGCTGAAGAGAAATGTTCTGCTAATTGCACTTTCTAAGTGACAATATAAGGCAAAGCCCAGAGAGAAAGAGTCATGCCACAACACGATTGTCATAAAACTCACTCAGGAATTATTAAAAGAGAACTCTACATGTGTAACTACATTTTATCAATTTGTTTCTCAGAAAGAGAAGGCTTGAATGCCTACCTTTTCAATTTAAGAAAAAAATCTGACACTTGGCAATTGCCTATATTAATTGTCAGAATTTTAAAAAGTACAATGAACAGGAACACTGTGTCTACTTTATGACTTTCCTTTGCTTCCAAAACCCATTGAGTTAGGTCTCTTATTCAAAAGGAAAAAATGAAGTTTAATTAGGTGTGGCTTAACTGTAGCATAGAATGTCTTTATTTTTAATTCACTTTTGGAAGACTATTATAGACATCAAAAAGAATACTCCCTGTTGAAATTAAAATCAATAAAAATCTATCTTCAGTCTCATGCTTACCCAGATAGCAAATAAATTAAAACAGTAATTTTGTTCATGTCTGTGACACATTTATCATAATTATAAATTAGTCCCTTAGTATAATAAATTTAGATAGAAACTGTATAGGCACTTTTGGTTGCCAAAAGCGAACTACTTGAACAGGTAAAAGCTTGCTTAATTTTATATCCTTAGAAGAATATTATGTAACAAAGTAGTTTTTATTAAAAGGAAATAGATCAAAACACATTTTAATGGAAACAGAATTATC
This sequence comes from Geosciurus inauris, assembly GCA_004024805.1. NCBI lineage: Eukaryota > Metazoa > Chordata > Mammalia > Rodentia > Sciuridae > Geosciurus > Geosciurus inauris. The sequence continues at coordinate 90,797 of PVHX01004056.1, forward strand.
ATGCTTAATTTTAATGGTTAAAGAAAATTCTAAAACAGAAGCTTAAATATTTGACTTATGTTGTGGCTTACATCTTTTCCATGAGAATAATTTAGATAACCAGAATTAAATATGAAATCACATTGCAAACAATGTTAATATTGCTTAATAATATAGCAATGAACTTCAAAATGTATTTCCAAATTTTCTCTTTAACTATGCTGGATAAAAATCTACTAGCAACGTCAATATGCAATTAATTTTAGAGTGGAGAAAGGTGGACATTATTTCTATTGAATATAAAGCTTATATTAGATAGACCTTAAAGTCTATTTAATTAAATCTTTTCAAATATTTCTAAATGACTCTGATATTTTATTTTGTTTTCAGAAGTTTTGGCAGCAGGATTGGTTAGCTGTTATTTACTATTATATTCATAAGACAACATTTGATAGTATGCAATTCAGTAACATAAGAAGAAAAATTGGTAAAAATAATGTATACATCTAGAACTGTTCAAAAAAGCTAAATATGTTTTACATTAAGCTTATCTAATTTGTGTAGTAAATTGGTAACATGGAAAAAAGATTATACTTACTGAGTTGGTAATTTTGACTGCTTGAACTATTTGAATAAGTTAAACAGTGTTTTTTGGGGAGAGGAGACAAGGGATTGAACTCAAGGGCACTTGACCTATCTCCATCCATACATTGTATTTTATTTAGAGACAGAGTCTCACTGACTTGCTTAGCACCTCACTTTTGCTGAGGCTGGCATGATCCTCCTGACTCAGCCTCCCTAGCCACTGGGTTTATAAGCATGTGCCACCATGCCTGGCAAAACAATGTTTTTTATTTCTTATCACAGAGCTTATTGGTAATATGATTTATTAATAGTTGTAACAATAGTAAAACCCTATATTTTAATGTCTTTGATTTCATCAGTTTTATATTAAACACAGTATGTACCTAGCCAAAGAAATATAAAGTAGTTCTGAATTTTAAAAAAATATGATAGAAAATAAATATTTTACTATAAATTTTGACAATTTCATGTTTTTCTCTAAATTCTACATAAATGAAGATATTCCAATTCATTTTGCCAAAACGTAACTATCCTGGTATGAAGTACATAACCTGTTATAAAGAACTTACATTGCAGATGGTGACATATTTATATCAATCATGGATCTTGTGACTAAAAATCTAATGACCAGTGCATTTGTCTGTTTTTAATATTGATATAATTGCCAATAAGTGAGCTATTTGAAGAAATTGCTGATCATAAAACATGTGATAATGGAAACAGTTACATCATTTTATATGAAAACAATCATTGCAGATAAGAAATACCAGAAAAAGGTAAAGACCAATTTGAAAAAAAAATCAGCTGCAACTTAATTCTAATTTGTTAAAAACTGTACAGCAAAATGACCAGGACAGTAGTATCAAGTTTATAAATGACTTTATAAAATGTTCACTGATTACAATGGCCATGTGGATTGGTTTGACTATCTAGTATTATGAGGAATCAGCAAATTACAGATAATTTGCTATATTTTTTGGTATTGTTAGTGAGGTTTTTCATTATTGGGACATGACTATTGTTGAGACATGCTGAGACCTAAACATCTCTCCATTTAGAAAGGAAAATGTTTGGAACTGAGAAGTATTTGGCCTTGAAAAACTGATACTGATAGAAGAAAGAATATAAACAGCAACAATTTAGTGGTCAGTAACCAAGAAAATCTTTCATTTTTTTTAGTTGAGTTATAAGTTAAATAAGAATAATAAGGATTTATCTTTTGCTTTATGAAGTTTGACAAATATACACAGCACCATAGTCAATACTTCAACCAAGGTATAGGAGGTACCCTCATTGATAGTCATGGCTCCTACTCCCATCTCTGAACTTATTATGGTTTCTTTCACTGAAGAAGGCTGTTCTTGAACAATATACACATGTAAACAGAGTTTGGCTTTTTTCATTCAAAGAATATTCCTGTCATTCATTCACATTATTGTGATGGCATTCAGGACATGCTACCCCAAAATATAGTCCCCTGACAGCCAAGAAGACAGCAGAAGCAGAGAAGTCTCCCTCACCTTCTTCTCACCCTTTCTTCCTTCAAGTAGGCCCTAATACTGTAAAATCCAAACTCAAAATGGAGTCACTCTGGCTCAGTCCTGCACGTAACAGCTAACCTGCTCTTTGTGCTTCTGTGATTAATGCTTTGCTATGCTTGCTTCTCATGGATGGGGGCGCAAAACCAGAGGCTGCCAGACCCCCTGGTCAGTTACCTAAAGTTCCAGGAACTGAAAAGGGACATAGGAGGTGCCATCATAGTTGAACTGTAAATAACTATAGATTGAATATCTGCCAAATCATGTTTTCCTGAGTCATGTAGCTAGCCCACCCTATAATAACCTCTGAAACCCTCACTTTGGGGTCACTCTCTGAAGGAAAGGAGAGCTGACCCCAATCGATTGATCTGTGTGCCTATTTCCTCAATAAACTTTGCTGCTTCTGCAGAGTTGTCTGGGCTGCACTTCTTGGGGAGAGGTGTGGGTTGGATGCAACAATACCTAGCCTGTCTTCTCCTGAAGTAATTCATAGAAGCTTCAATCCAGAGGCACCTTCCCTATTCCCATAGGAAAGGAGTTGTCTTCTCTATGGACATGGGGACACAGAGAAAAATCTGAACCCATGTAGGCCTTACTAAGTTTCCCTAATGTATTACCATTAGAGCATAACCGCTTGTTTCCTCATACTTCTACACAGCTATCCACTCTTCATTTTAAACTTGAAAATATAGTTTTCTTGTTAGTTTGGGTCTTCATTTCTGAAGGCTCCTGTGCCATGCAAAACTTACATTAAATGATTCCATATGCTTTGCTCCTGTCAACCCATCATTTGTTATAGAAATGTTGGTCATGAACCTGGCAGTAGATGTAGAAAATATATTGCTTTTCCTTCTGTATTTTTTGTATATAGCAGTAGTTGGTGACTGTATTCCTGAGTTATATTCCATTGTATGAATATATCATGAATTATCCATTCCCCTGTTGATGAGTATTTTAAATTTTTTATTTATTATGAATGAAGTTGCTATGAGCATTCTTGTGTTAGTCTTTTTTATTAATATAAGATTTTATTTCTCATAGGTAAACTCATAGAAATTCAATGCCTAGAAAATTTGTTTAACTTTTAAAGAAATAATGCATTTTTTTCCCAAAGTGGTTGCACTGTTTTATACCATCAATACTGATTTCTGAGTGTTTTAATGGTCTCAGACCCCAACAAACACTTTTAATTTTAGCCATTCTAATGGATGAGAAGTGATACCTCACAGCAGCTTTAATTAGAAATTCCCTGTCAATGAATTAAACTGAATATTTGCCTATTGTTTATTAACTGTAACCTTTTCTTTTTGTTTGGTTACTTTTTGTTTGGTTACTTTTTTTCTTTTTCTTTTGCCTATTTTTTTTTTCAGGGCTGATGACAGAACCCAGGGTCTTGCATGTGCTAAGCAAGTGCTCTGCAACTAAGCTAAATCTCCAACTCCTATTTTGTTAAATTACTTTTTTTTTTTTTTTTTTGGTATTTTTAGTGATGTATTATAGAAGTCATTTGTATATTATTTATATTATATGTATACCTGTACATACATATATACCCATATTAAAGCTCTATGTATTCCTAGTATATGCTAGGCACAAATCTTTTATCAGATGTATGCATACTATAAATATTTTCTCCCATTTTGAGGCTCACCTGAAGTTATAAATATTTTCCTATATGTTTCATGTGCTGAGAGTCTTGAGAAATCTTTGCCTTGAAAAGATCTTGAAAAAAATTCTCATATATTTCATAAGACATATAGTTTTAACTTCTATATTTAGAGCTATGATCTTTCTTGAACTGAACAAGTGATTGAGGTGGGAGATCAAATTTGAAGACTTTGCTTTTGTTTTTATGCATGAATATCCAGGTGTTAAGAAACTTCATTGCCTTGTGAAGTTGCATGCAACCTTTGTTTAAAATTAATTTACTGTATATATCACTAAAGTCCTAGACTTTTCTATTTGACTGATCAATTTGTCTATTCTTATTTTAATATACTGTTCTGAATACTGTAGGTATAATGTAAGCCTTAAATCAGAAAGTGAAAATCCGCCAACCTTGTTCCTTTAAGATTGCTTTGGCTGTTCTAGGATCTTTGCATTTATCTATATATTCTAAAGCCTGGATCTATATTTATATAAAAATACCAATTGGCTTTTAATGGGAATTTTATGAAACCTATAAAGACATTTTGAAGAACTGATTTCTTAATTTTTTGAATACATGAATGTTCTATCTCTCCATTTATTTGTGTTTTCTCTGTCTTATAGTTTACAGTGTATAGGACTTGCATATATTTTGTTAAATGTATCTAAAACTATTCATGTTCTTGAATGCTTTTTTAAAATCTCATTTTCTAGTTGTTCATCGCTAATACATAGAAAGACAATCAATTTTTATGAATTTACTTTTAATGCTGTGACCTTGCTAAATTACTTGTTTTGCTCTAGTAGATTTTCTTTAAAGATTCCTTGAGATTTTATACATAAACTATAATGTCATCTGTGAAAAATTTTACTTCTTTTATAATATGAATATCTTCTATTTAATTTTATTACCTCACACTTGTGAAGATTTTCAAACCAGTGTTGAGTACTAGTGGCAAAAGTTGACATATGTACCTTGTTTTCCAATATAAGGGTGGAAACATTCGTTTATACGATTAGGTACATACCATTAGGTATGATGGCTGTAAGTTTTTCATATATGTTCTTTATGAGGTTGAAGATGATCTTTTCCTTGTGTTCCAAGCACATTTATCATGAATGGCTCTTGAAATTTTCTAATATTTTTGCTGTATCTGTCAAGATGCTCATATATTTTTCTCTTTGTTGTTAATACAATTTATTATTTTGGTTGATTTTCAAATGTTAACCTAAACTTGTCTTGATGGAAGAACTCTCAATCTCATTTGTTCATGAAATAATTTGGAGGATTTGTACAGATATTGCTGGTTTCAGTCTGCTGATACTTTGTTAAATATTTTTGCATCCATATTCATAAATAATGTGAATCTTTTATGATACTTTATAGTGTCCTTGTCAGAATTCATCAAGTTTATAGTAATGTTATAGACGAGCTTGGAAATAGTCATTCCTATTATATCTTCCTTAAATATTTGCTGAGATTTACCACGTTTGGCATAAGACCCTGGAATTTTCTTTGGGGGAGTTCATATTTGTGAATTCATTTTTCTTAATAGAGGACTTTTAATACTTCCTATTTCATCATGTGAAAGTAATCTCAGAAATTCAGAAATCATGTCTTCCTAATAGCTGTTAAAGTAGAAGTTTGAAAAATGGCATGTCAAGCTTGCACGTGGCCTCTCACTTTTGAGAAGGACACTGTACAGAGGTCGGATATTTAAGACCTGCAGCTCCTGAGCAGGAGAAGGCCAGAGCCAACCAAGTCCTTGGTGTATCTGACACTGAGCAAGTTTTCAGCAAGATTGCATTCCCTGTGGGCAGACTAAAGCTAATTAAAGAAACAGTGGGAAGCTCAGTTACACTGAATGAGCAAATACCAGAGGGGTTAAGATAAACATTGTCTTGATGCTGTGTAAATTGGAACACAGATGGAAGTGATATAATACCTCAACTGGCTTTAATAAGAGAGACAATTTCAAAGGTTATACCCTGTATGATTCCATCTATAGAATATTCTCAAAATGACACAAGTATAGAAAACAGAATGGACAAGTGGTTACAGGGGTTAAAGAAATGCAGCAGGGAGGATGTATAAAGGGGCAGCCCATGGGAGCTGTGTTGAAAAGATATAATGATGTAAGAGTGGTCCTTCAGCTTAATAACAATGATGGTTATATGAATCTATATATGTAAAAAATGCCACACAATTATACACAACAGAATAAACAATGAATACATCTAAAATATGGTAAAATCTGAGTAAAATTTGTAGTCTAGTTAATTATCCTATACCAGTCAATTTCCTGATTTTGATAATGCACTATAGTTATCAATGATGTAGATAACACCATTGGGTACAAGTATTGGACACAAGAAACCAGTCATGACTATTTTTGCAATTTTATGTGAGTCTATGCTTACTTCAGCATAAAAATTAAAACAAATTTAAAAAATAAATAAAACGGGGAATGTGCTCACTCACACAAAATAAATAAATATGCCGGGTAGTACTAGTGCCAGGGTTTTATATTATATCATTAGATCTACTTTTAGAATATATCTCATTTTTCTCTCTTTCACAGCGGCTTCTGTCAAAGGTTTAATGCAAAAACAGTCATTTCCCAAGTCAGGTACTGTTTATGTGTGTTTATCTTGTTTCCATAATACAAAAATCTTATATCTAAGTATCATTGGGCAAGACTGAGAAATATGGTCACATCTAAGCCAATAAAATTGCCCATATCCAGTATATATTGTTGAGCCAACCCCTTAAAAATCATGAAAATTGAGGCTGTGGAAAGGGTAACCCTTCAAAGGCAGTTCCAGGTGTTACTGCCAAAAGAGAGAATAGGTGCTTGGTGTCCTGCAAAACCTCTAGGAGAGCATGACATTACCCAGAGTGTCTGGGCATTTCAGATACAAGGAGAAAATGATAGTCTCACTATTACAAAATACACTGAATATTCAAACAGAAATTCTTAATATACTCTGACTTATGCAAAATAGTTTTAGGAAATGGGTGGCATTAGAAAAGGCAGGAACTATGCACTAAGATGGAAAATACTTTCCTCAAACTCTCATTCATTAAGCATGTATGAAGTATGCTCCCTAGAGCTATGTTAAATAATTCTAATGTTTATGTGATTTGAGTAACTGCTACAAGTCTCCAGGTACCCAGAGGACTTTCCATTCGTAGTCAACCTCTTTATCATCACCTAACTTTTAATTGCATTGTCTCACTCAAGAATCTTCATTCAGCTGTGAGCTGGGTGACCAAAAGTTACTACGGGCAATCTCAGGCCAAGCCCATGATCTTGTTTCTCTTACAACTCTAATATCAATATTTATTCAAGTATTTCAGATCCAAGGGTCTTTTGCCCTTTTGTACCATTTCTGCTTCTGAGAAATCTGTCTCTGAATTCTGCTCTTAGATCAAAAATTCCTGCCTGCCAGAAGGAGATACTTTGTTTTGTAAATCATAAATTTGTCACAGCAGGTGAAATTCCGCTCACCTTCTACCTCCATGAATAATAGTATTTTTAACTAGAGCTGTTATGCTTAATAGTAGGTAATCAATCCTATGCCTTCCAAGTCACAGATAAAAAGCATACCCTTAAGGCTTTCAAAGTCTGCAAATTTGATCAAAGCACTAATAATGAAATAGAATAAAGCAAAAAATCAACTAGGATCAAGAAAACTATATGACAACAATCCAAAGGACTGTAAACTGAAAATCTGCCCATTGTGAATTCTTGTCATCTAATTTTGATTGCATACTTCTCTATGCTTGTTTCCATTATTTTGATGGGTCACCAATCATATTAGTTAACATCTGTAACATTTGTAACTCTATTGCAAAAAAAAAGGATATTGTAACATGTGTAACCCTATTGCATAAAAAGTCCAGAAATTCAATTAAAATCCATTTTGACAAAAGGAAAGATAAATATCTCTTTTAGTGTTATGTTTTAGATATAAGGTATTCTCACAAAGTTCATGCATGAGACAATACAAAAAAGTTTAGAGGTGAAATAATTGGGTTATTGGACCCTTAACCTAATCAGGGAATTAATCCACTTGAGTGAATTAACTGGGTGGTAACTGTAGGCAAGTGGAGAGTGGCTGGAGGAGATGGGTCAAGGACAGCATGCCTTTGGGTTTGTATTTTGTCCCTAGTGATTAGAGCTCCCTCTGCTTCCTGATTGCCATGTCCTGAGCTGCTTTCCTCTCCACACTCTTCTGCCATGATGTCCTGCCTCACCCAGAGTAATGGAGTTGGCCATCTGTGGAATGAGACCTGTGAAACCTTGAGTTCCAAATAAACATTTCCTCCTCTAAAATTGTCATTTTCAGTTCTTTTGATCATAGCAGCAAAAATACTGACTGTAACACTTGAAAACTCAGAATTACAAGAAAGGCAAAGTTAATGCAAAGCTGTAACAATTAGAAAGTTCTAGTGCCACCATAACTCAATCTTTCACTCTTCCTTTCCCTTCTCTCTTATACTTTTCTCCCTCCATTGATTACCTTTGCCTTATCAAAGATACTTATTTTAAAATATTGGAAGATTGGAACTGACAACTTTCAGAAATCTGCATTTTCCTATCAGAGAGGAACTTAACCTTTCTCTTTTATTCCAGTTCCAGAATCCTTGAGGCAAGTAGGGGTGGTCATTCTAGGCCAATATACATTCCCCCACCCTGAAGTCACTTGCCTCAAGGATTCTGGAATTGGAATGAATTGGAATGAATGAATCATGAACCTATTCCTATGGATAGTGGAGTGTGTTTCCATGGTTTACAGATGCTACCATTACCTGAGGATATGATGCGGAGAGGAATTATTCTCACCAAAAAGGAGAAGATTATGTCTGGCTACTTGGAGGGATGTTTCATAGGCCAGCAATTATTGTCCAGTATGTGCTCTCTGTTTTGTACTACTTTTTCTCCTCCTCCTAGCCCATAGCCATGCAACATTACTCTTACACTGTACTTTACATACTAGTGTGAGTACAAACAGCCTTTTCCAGGTCTGGAGTTTATGTGGAAAACAGCCATCTTGCCCTATCAAGATGCTGACTTTCCATTCACATTTAACGCGTCCTTTGCATCTTCCACCTGGCTCACAGTGTTCACAAGCAAACCAAAATTCCTGAAGCTACCCTGGCTACTTGTGCCTACCCAGATATGTCTAAGTATTCAACGTGAATTACAATTTAAGTTCTAGCTCTAGGACTCCTGCTATATACAATTAAAATTTTATATGCAGTGTTTACATACATTAAATTTTCAGTTTGAAAATTTGAAAAGGATTTAGTATAAACCACCTAATCAGTCAAAAATATGAATCACTTGTGTTGCTTAACTAGTTCAAATGTAATTAAGACTGCAGTTGAGGTGTATCACTATGAGACCTGTCCTGTAGCTGCACGTTTTTGAAAACATAGAGTAACTTTGTGGTTTTTGTTTTCCTCAAAGGACTATTAAGTCTCTGGGAAGAAAACTGCAAGACAGTTACTAAAAGCATGAAGTACCTAATAAACACTTAAGAAAGAAATTAAGATTGCAATTAAGATTTCAGGAATTTCAAAAGGTATTTACTGTTAAGTTAAGCCAACATTATTCCCCTAATTCATGCAGCTGGTCAAAATGTTGTGAATGGAAATTAGAAATGATCTAAGTTTTTTGACTCCACAACAACAGCAATAAAAAGCAATAAGAGGGGCTGGGATTATGGCGCAGTGGTAGTGTGCTCGCCTAGCACGCATAAGGCACTGGGTTCGATCCTCAGCACTACATAAAAATAAAATAAAGATATTCTGCCACCTACAACTAAAAAATAAACATTAAAAAAAAAAAGCAATAAGAAGCATTTTCTTTCCTTTAAAATAACCCCAGTTATCAATGTCTTCTTTCTACACATCTGTGATTATGAGTTCTGATATACATCATGAAAGTTTTGCAGTAAAAAAAGTATAACACCAAACTTCATGAATAATTCTATTTCCAGTAAATAATTTCACTTTTGTGAATCTAAACTCATATCACACCATAAGGCACTATTCTCATTCACATCTTTCCAGTGTTCCAGGAAATTCTAGGGATATAATTAAACACAAAACATGTTTAAAATCCTTGCTTTCATAAAGTTTATATTCCAGATAGGAGCATGAAGAACATAAACAGTAGTGATAAGAAAAATGTATACTATATTTGATAGTGGAAAATACTATAAGGAATAATAAAACAAGAAAAAAGGGGTAGATGTGTCTGAGAGCCGAACATATACGTTAATAGGGAATAGTCAACCGAGAAAGTGGATTTGAGTAAAATCTTGAAGAAAATGATTGCAAGCAGGAATAAAGAAAGAGGATTTCTAGCAAAGGAAGTATTTCTGAGCAGAAAAGTGTTTCCTGAGAGGTCAGCACAACAAAAGGATACAGGAGGTGAGAGTAGTAGAGGATAAGATCAGACAAGTGTTGCAGGATCCAGATCACACAGAGCCTTGCGAATCATGGAGGGATTTAGATTTTGTTAAGAAGATGGAAAGTCATTAGAATGATCTGAACACAAGAGTGGCATGATCTGATATTAATAGACTTACTCGGGCTGTTGTATGACAGTTGACTTATAGGAGAGAAGGAGAACAAAGATGGAAGAAAGCTCGCCAGTTAGGACACTTTTGGAATAATGCAAGTGAGGGATAATGGTTTGCACCATGAAGACAGAGAAACAATAGTGAGAAGTGGTTATGTTCTGAATATTTTTTTAAGGTAGAATTAATATAATTCACTGATAGACTAGTTAGAGGGCATGAGAGAAAGAAATGGGTAAAGAATTTGCCAAATATTTTAGACTAAGCATTCAAAGACAGTATCGGGAGCTATCATTCAGCTCTCTTTAAAGGTATATCATTGGTAACTCAAGAATCAAGCATATCATATCTGAGTATTATACTGGAATTACTAACCTACACCTATTAGACACTATTTCTCAGAATCTGAGTACTTAGGTCACTAATTGATCTTTCCTGCTTTAAGTGTGACATAGTCATTTACCTTGGCTTTGTTGTTTAGATTGTGGATAGATATTTTATCAATAGTAATAATTATATTCTTAGGATACTCTTTTACTTTACATCCTTACAGAAAATACTACAAACCATTAAATAGAAAAATTGCACATTATTTTCATTGCTTTCATACTCTTCTGTAAATCTGTATAATACTTTCATTTTTTATTTTTCTAACATAATCTTTTATCATCTCTTCATAAAACCATGAGGTTAAATACTATTTTCTTTAGATAATTTAGCCTTTCCTCTATCTTAGCTAAATAAATTTTATTTATGTTATTAAGAGTTTAGAGCTGGGCACGGTGGTACACACCTGTAATCCCAGTGGCTTGGAAAGCTGAGGCAGGAGGATCACGAGTTCAAAGCCAGCCTCAGCAAAAGTGAGGTGCTAAGCAACTCAGTGAGACCTTGTCTCTAAATAAAATACAAAATAGAGTTGGAGACGTAGCTCAGTGGTCAAATGCCCCTGAGTTCAAGCCCCAGTACCCATTAAAAACAAAAGTTTATTTGTGATTTTAATCTTCAGTTGTTTTAATTTCTCATGTGATGAAATAGTTTTGGCATATTGAAACCCTACTGTGTTTTCATTTTTTCTTCATTCCATTTACATGTCTGGCTTTCACCTAGTATACTTTCTTCCTGTCATATTTAAATTTTGGCAAGATCACTCATTCTGAAAAAATGTAGAAAATTAATCTGAAATTAAGGCCTACACGACAGCACTTCATATATATGTTTTTATTGTTTCTACATTGCCCTGAGATACTTTTTTACCTAATATAACAAATTGCTTTGCACTATGTATTTTGAATTATTGACAAACATATAAGAGTTTTGTCACTGAAACAGTTTCTTCAGGCTGTTTTTCTGCATTGGTGTCAATTTTACACATCACTTTATCTGGAACTGTTAGACTTCGTCAAGACAAATGTGTTAGATATGCTAAAACATGATCTCTATACATAAAACATGAGACTTCATGTGCAGACAAACTCAGGTATTGCAGTGCTTCTCTAAGTCTGTATCCTATAATTCTGGTAAGTTCCATTGTTCACAATTCCTATTAAAACAAAGAAAGGGTGCACATATAATTGTGTTTGATGCTTATTCTTAACAATGGAGGACTATTTTTTGCTAGACATGGGAGCAAACAAAATCAGTTGCTTAAAATTTTATACATATATGTTCTGGAAGAATTTTCCACAGAATAGTTCTGGTTCTGCTTCTGTATGTTTCAACCTTTATTCTCCTCCACTACCCACAGGCTTCTGGTGCCAACCAGGAGATATTGGGCATGCTTATATTGCAATATTACCTCCAGCCTGCACCTTCTAGAGTGCGTCCTTGTATTGTACATGTTAAATCAATGTAGTGAGTGATAGAAGTCTTTCCAAAGGCCTTTTGAATAATAAGCAATAGCATAAACACACACAGAAATGACTACAAATAAAATAAAATTACCCTACTAAACCCAATTAAAAGTCAGTCCAACTCAATTTCCCTCCATCCAGATTTTTAAAAATTCCAATGAGCACTCCAAATCCACCTCTCATAAGTGAAGTGTGACAGAAGGAGGTCATAATATTAATATTAAATGATGAGCATATTGTACAATAGATACACCAAGATATATGAAAAATATAAGTTCACCCACATAAATTCACTGCTTGTGGCAGAGCTATAGTTTATATTCCACAAAACAGGAATTCTGATAAAAAAGAAAAAGAGATGGTACATTCATAGTTATGCTGCTGAGCATATAGAAAATTTGTACATTGTGATAATTTCTGGTTCTATATCTCACGATACTTGATGAGTCAGGATGTCAGACATAAGAGGTATGCCTAGGAATTATTGAATCTCCATCCAGTGATTGGAACCAGGTAGGATCAGTAGAGCTAAATGGAGTCAGTGTCATAAACTCAAACACTTGGTGTTGTCATTCCCCACTTCAGGAAACTCCAATTCATCCCACCCTAAACTATTCTACTTATGTGTAAAATCAGATGTCCTATACAGCTCTGAGAATCACGTATATGAGTGAGTCTTAGGGAAACTCCAGTTAAAGGATGGTGGCCTGGTACTGGCAAATACTGGATGACATGTTTTTTCTTTTATAAGTTTACATGAGATCAGGTCACTAAAATAGTGCTGATGTGCTGATTTTCTTGTCACTTTCACTCACCTCAGACATATCAGATGTGGGACCCATTCAAGGGTCTGAACTAACAATAGTACACTTTTGTCCCTTGGGTCAAAGCTGTGAGGATGGGCCTCTGTGTCAGCTATCTTTTTACCAAGCTCCAAATACAGACCTCCTGTGTTTTATAGAATGTTTTCGACATTCACTCTTTCAAACAAATCTTGTATTTAAAAATTCTCACTGAATTTCATTTAAAAAGCCATTTCTCACTGGAATGCCTTTAACTTGTAAGATTTATTTTTACAAGAGTTTTTCCTCTCATAAATAGTGTTTATCTTTCTTCTTATTCAGGGGTTTTGTGTCTCCTAATAAAACTATTACAAAATTATAAACTATAAAACTAATATTTTCATATTCTTAAATATTCCATACCCACTGTGAATGAGATATTTTCATTATTATATTTTCTATCTGATTATTCTATTAGAGGAGCTAATGATTTTTGTGTGATGTCTGTATCTAATGACTTTGTTGAAATGTTTCATTACTTTTAATATCCTATCATTTAATTATTTGGTGAGTATACCATTTACAATGAATGATAGTTTTATCCAATTTATTCTGATTATTTCTTTGAGATATCAAATGACAATAAGATTACCTTATTCATTTCTTTAACATCATATCTGATGCTTTCAAAAACTTTTGTTAGTGATGCTTTATTAAACTAGGAAAATTCTAACAAATGTGTCTGTTTTGCATTTTCTTATTTATAGGAATTTCCTTTTCAATGCTCAGTTATGACCTAGCCAACTTAGTATTCCTTCTCCAGAATTACATCTTCCTAATATCAAGATTATAATGCATAGTTTTAATAAAATAATTTCAATTTAGGGAAATTGAGGAAGAACTTGACAAGAAATCAAGCTTAATGCAAATACAAAAATGTCATTTGACATAGTAATTCTTAATTTTCCAGTTTGTATTTAAAGGATAAAACTATAAATGTTACAATATGACATCCTTTCACCACAGGTGGTATCCTAGATATTAAATGCAAATGCCATTCTGGTATCTAGAAGTACCAGAACCCAGTTGATATCTGAATAATATATTTCAACCTATGCTTAATAATTTGGTGAAAATTAATTTAAATATTTATGAAAACGGAGATCATTTTTGAGTATGTTATTCATAAGTTGCTTTTATACAAAGACCAAGTAAAAATATCTGTCATGGAACTTATTTCTATCCACTATTATTTATCAAAGTCTAAATAGAGCTATTTTCTATATGTTTTGTGTTACGGTTGATCACCAAATGAGATAAACTGATAAAAATTGGCAGGCATTTCTTTTTCTGGTAGTGGGTGTATCCAAATTATATGAGATGATTCCTTTTATTAAAAGCAAGCCAATATAGTGCTTGACCCCTTTCCTATAGAAGTTTAGCATTATTAAAATATCTATGATGAATTGAAAAGCCTTCATTGAGGTCAGCTGGCAAATGTAGACTGGAGATCTCCCTGAAAAGAAATTCCCCAAAAGAGAGGGGAAATATGGATTGATAACCTGGGATCAAAATCATTTCCTAGAATACTGTGCAGGTGAGACTTGATTCCACTTTTGACCTAGCCACGCTGGCACTGGACAGCTTGCCTCCAGGAAAGTGGCATGTGTATCCTTAAACTTATAAAGCTCTGTGACATTGTAATGCTATTTTAGAAGCAGCTTTTTTTTTTTTTTTTTCCATCTCTCATGGAGTAACCACTTCTAATCACAGTATGGAGAGAGAAGATTTTCCTACCCTGCTGTGACCCACTCTCTGAGAAACTACTGCAGGCCAGCCAACAAATGGAAGAAATAGCTAGGTCTCTTCAGGTTTAATGGATCTAAGTATGCAGTTCCCACTGTATATCTATAATCAGCCATAGTGAGAGAAGGCACAATTTTCAGACACATAGAGCAAACTTTATATCCTTAAGTAATATTAACCAATCTTTGCCTCAAGCAGGAACAAAGAATGCAGGCAAGGAAAAAAAGCCATTCCATCCACCTGTGCATTGGAGACTGGGATAATTTAATCATTTCACATTATGTTATTCTAAGCATAGAACATAAAATTATATAGAAAATCCTAAGTCAAACCTTGGAGGAATTGAATGATATGGCTTTAATTGAGATCATTAACTCATAAGGAGAAAAGGTTTATTTTGCTCATGGTTTACCTGAGATCATCAACTCATAAGGATAAAAGGTTTATTTAGCTCATGGTTTTGGAGATATCAATCCATAATTGGCCCCACTGTTTTGAGTCTGTGAGGAAGAACCCTAGAGACTAAGTATTATTTCAGCTAATATTTTTTTTATAAAAGTGGATGGAATTCTTCATCTGTCAAGTATACAGGTAGATATCTAAAGGCTTGTGAATTTAACTATAGCATTTTCATTTTTTTATATAATATTCTGGATTAAATTAGTTTTAATATAAAATAACCTTATAAGGCGTTATGGAGTGACATTGAGCATAGATGAAATTTTCTAGGGTGAATATGTAGCACCAGAAGAGAGAGGACAAAGAAGGAGACCAAATGAGCACCAATGTTCAAGAGTCGGACAGAGTTTGAAGAGCCTATAATTAAAGATAGATGGTATACTTAGTGAAGGCAACCAAGTAATAAAAGATGTCCTAAAGATAGAGTGATGGTGGAATTTTGAGAAGGAGGAATTAGATTGCTTAGATTTGACACCTAGAAAGTCACTGGAGATTTGTGAAGAGATATGATAATGGAATGTTAAAAATCAAAGCCAGAATAGAGTGGAATTGAAGTTAAATAGCGATGAGTAAAATAGACAGTAATTAGAGCATGCTAGAATATGGATTCTAAAATGAGATATGTATGCTAATATATAGAAAAACGAAGTAGCAAAAGGATTTTGTTAATGAGTAAAGGTCTTCAGAGTTGCAAATACTTTGATTTGAAAATTAAGGTCTGATATTTATTAGCTGGACGACTTAACATTGCTGTAGTTTCACAATTCCTTAGAGACACTGATGGTTATTTCTCAAAGTGGTATTAGAAAATAAATTAAATATCGTGAGTACATTCTTTTGGCAAAGAGAAGTACTTAATAAATGGTGCGTATTGTTTTTTTTTTTCCAAAGTAAGTTAGATTACCTCATAAGAGCAAATGCAACTATTTCTACTTATGAACTATCTCTACTAATCAGGTTTTCCTGACAGCTAACATGAAAATTCATTAACATCAGTATTAAGGAATTTATTGGATGAGTGTCGTGTATTTTACAAAATTAGTAAAAACCTGGAGAGATGAGATCAAGCAGGAATATCAAGAGGCAAGGCACAGTCAAGATGCCAAAGTATTGCCACTAACTCCATTTTCTTGGGACATCGCAGCTTAGACAAATGGCTAGATGTCTGCCACATCCACAACTGGTACCATGACACTCCAATGTCCAAGGCTATGTCAGGATTGCTCAACTGAGGCACTATTGATATTTGCACTAGTATTTGATGTGTGGAGCTTCCTTTTACATTGTAGATTGCTTAGCAGCATCTCTGGCTCCTACCAATTAGATTCCAGCAATACTCACTGAATCTCATAATCAAAAATGTCTCCAGGTATTGTAAACGTGTCCCAGTTGAGGAACACAATGCTATGCAAATATCTCTTAGTGGATTTGAAAATTTTATTCATTCTTTCAAGATTCAAATGTCATGCTTAGTTACACATGATCAAATTCTAACTACCAGGAGGAGCAAAGGAAAAACATTTCTTCTGTTTACTTTTTCTTTTGGAGACAGTGGACTTGTACTTGCCTCGAATTCTTGGATGGATGTTTCCATCACTATATCAGAGCACCTGAGATCATCAACTCATAAGGAGAAAAGGTTTATTTCGCTCATGGTTTTGGAGGTTTTGATCCATAATTGGCCCCACTGTTTCGAGTCTGTGAGGATGTAATACATCATAGTAGGAACTCAGGGAAGAACAAAACCCCTATATCATAATTCTAGTCAAAAATAGGGTAAGGCCAGGGTCCTAGCAGAACCTCCCACTGTGCTCCATCTCACAAAGATTCTGTTACCTCTCAGTCAACCCATCTTGCTGGCCAAGACTTTAACACATAGATTTCCAGGGTACATTCAGCAACCAAACTAGACTACTCTTTTCTTTTTTAATAGCCTAGTGTTTGAAATTTGTTCAAAACCTAGGCCATAAAAAGAATAAAAATATTTTGACTCTGTATGTGTCAAATATTGTATTAGATCCATTATAGTCATCAACAATCTTTACAACATCTCTTTAAAGGAGATGTTGGCACAATCATTTTACTGATGCACACAATCATATTTTTAGACTTTACATACCTTGCCTGATATCACACAGCTAAAAAACATGCTTGTTTATGCTGATGTCCATTTTCTTTTGTAAGATGAAATTCAACTGATATTTATAACAATCCCAACTCACTGCTATACTTTTTTCTTTTTGCTTATGACTTTAAAAAAAAGCCTTTTAAAAGAAAATAGGTTAGAATTATGTTGAGTTATAATTTCCCTAATGTAAGAAAGCTTCCACCCAGTGTTAATTGCAGAGTCGTTTTCAGTTCATCTCTCTGTTCAATGAAGAACACAGCCCATTCTTCTCATTCCATAGTCTCCTTCCACTGTCATTCAAGTTAAGGTTATTTACATGACATTATGCAAAAAAATAATTTTAGTTTTGAGAAATCCTGAAAGATATATTTCAGATGAGAACTGGGTAGAAAAGGGAAAAAAAAGTCAGTTTTAGTTTTCCTCTTTACCTCAAAGATTTCACTTTTCCTTCCTTATTTTCTATTGCCTAGCCAACTCTGGATTTCTCCTCTGGACTAACAACCTTACCCCAGAATCAAAGGGAGGAAACCTCAGTATGAAGAATTCAGGCTCGACTGTGGACATATCTAGAGGAATCTGCCCAATTGCTGCGTATATTTTTGAGTTTGATGACTCTTAATCCAGCAGTAATTATTTGAATAAACAAAAAGGCAAGTGCCTCCTTGTCAACCACTTATTTTTCTGCCTTTACTTGGTTACCTCTCTAGGTACTACCTTTTCCTACATATTTCATTGTCTCTACACATATTAATTTGATCTTATTTTATTAATTAATTTATTCACTTGAATTACTTTTATTTTGAATTAATTGTTAATTCAATCTTATTTTTAAAGTTTTTGATTCATGTGTAGATGTGTGCTTTTATGATATATGTAACTTCCTCACAAACACACACACAAATCCCCAAGTATTTTAAATAATTTTGTTGTGAATAAATATTTCTGACAATGTGCCAATCTGGTTGCCAAAAATGTTACAAGATCTATCATTAATAATGGTGGTTGTTGAACCAAGACATCTGTTAATCTCATCATGATCCAAATCCTTTAATTCTCTGGCCAATATTGTGTTTTTCAACTTTTGTCTTTCAACATGAAATATAGATAAGATGATAAAGATGATAAGACATATGAGAGAGGCTGGGAAAAGAAAATTAATTTCAGTGGATATCACTCTCTTTCCCATACTGTATTGAGCAGCATGAAGATATCAATGATTGGTTGTGCATATACCAGGTTACAGGTATAAGAAAAGTGCTTTATATGTCTTATTTCATTTATTTCTCAAACATACTAGGAAATAAATTAATATGTTTTTTGTTTTCTTACAGAGGAGGAGTGTGAGTAATGACAAAATTGAGCATGCAGAAGGTCAGCCCCACAGTCATGGTTTTAACTGCTACTGTCTAACTCAGCAGTCTAGTGGTGTGTTATTGGTATAGGAGACAGCAAGTGGTCAGCACTGTGATTTGAATTAAACATACAAGAAGAGTTGAGATATGAAGAAAATTACTAGGGATTTATTTATTTTTGTACATTTGAGTGTCAGTCTATCTGTATATATTTAACAAACACGATAGAACATTTGCTTTTCTAAGAACTTTGCAAATACCAGCTCATTTAGTTCTCATACCAACTATGGAATGTTTAACTCTTATTATTATCATACTAGTTATCATTTTAGAGGTGAGGACAGTGAGACACAGAATGTTAATAACTTTCCCAAGTCATATTGCTAGTAAGGCTAGTAAGTGGCAGAGCTGAAGTTCCAAACCAGGTGCTCTGACTCTCAATTGGCATTCTAGGCTGACAGGTGTAGTGGGAGTCCCTTATAGTCTCATTTTCATGTCTCCATTTAAATTTTGCAATGAATCATTAGAACCTATCCAGTGCATGTCAGTTTTTCCTTTCCTACTTAATCTATCACATCAACTTATAAAGCAATTCTATTATTTCCCCTTTCTTAAATAATACAAAATAAAACCCCTCTTTATGTCATTCCCTTTTGCAAATGCTGCCAACTTTTTCTACTACAATGCTATCAAGGGCTTTTATATACTAATTATTTCCATTTTGCCAGCTTCCTTTCCTCTTGAGCCCACTCCAGGTCTTTACCTTCAATATTCCATCAAGACTACAATTACTAGTGTCACCATTGACCTTTAAATTGCTCAATTTAGAGATGAATTTTGTCATCATACTTCAAGACTCATCAGCAACTTTATACAGTTTTTTAAAAACACTCTTTCCTTTAGGATAATATATTCACTTGGTTTTCCATGTAATTTTATGGCAGTACTGTTTCAGTTTATTTTGCTGGTCCCTCGTCTCCTCTATTAAACAGTAAAATGTTCTGGAACTCAGTTATTGGGTATATTTTCTATATTTTTTACTTATAATTACTTATTATGTGGTCTCATCTATTCTCATAGCCTACTAACATCTATATAAAGATTATTCTCAAATTTTATTTCTAAACCACACCTCTTCCCTGATCTGCAAATCTGTGTCCAGTTGGTTCCTCTATATCTGCAACCTGAGTGTTTAATAGACATCTCAAACTTAACAGGTTCAAAACTAAGCTCTTCATCTACTCTCTACACTGGTCCCATTCCCACAATCCCACAATACTAAGCCCCACCCCTATGAGCTTGTTCTGCCCATCCTTGTCCCATGTTATCCCATTTTATTGTAGGGAGCTCATTATATGATTCTCTATCATTCCTTGTCTATGGCTTTATCACATATCCCACAGAATATCTTATTTGCCTCAAAATACAGTCACAACTCTCCTACTCTTTATTATTCTTCCTACTTCTACCTGATCCAACTGTATTGTTGCAAGATTCCTAATCATATCCATGCTTCACTTTTTACCACTCTAGTCTTCTTTTCATATAAAAATTGGAATTATCTGTTTAATGCAGAACCTCTGCTGAAAATCTTTCAATTGTCATCCATGCTTGATGAGTCAAAATCTAAGTTTCTGTAGCACCTAGAGTCCCTAGGTGACTTCTTTGGTCTTGTCCCCTATGACTCTCCAACTAGGTCACTCTCCTTATCCTACACAGTCTTTTTTTTTTTTTTTTTTTTTTTTTGATGTAGCTTGCACCTATCAGGTGTCTGAACTTCTGTGTCTGCTGCTTCTCCTACAGATGGACAGTTCACTCGCTTACCTTCAGGTCTTCCTTAAGTTGCCACCTTCTCAGCGTTACCTTTTCTAGCAACCCAAAGATTCTCATCTCTCTCATCTCAAGGCATTGACACTATTTCCTGATTCAGTTTTCTCCTTAAAGACTTATCACCAGTGAATATATATTTAATATTTTTAACTTTAAAAATATTTTTCTCTTTATCCTAGAAAGTAAACTCCATTACAGCAGGAACTTGTTTTATTCACAGCTTTACATCAGTATAGAATAATAGGTGCCCCATGAAGCTTTGTTGAATGAATAAATCATACAGTAAAAGAGCAGATACAGAAGTCATCATGGAAGTATAAGTGAGTTCCAGCTTAAACAGTGAGTGAACTCCATATGCAGAGATAAGAAACATTTCAGGCAAGGGGAAAACATGAACTGAGGCTTAGAATTGGCATACCAGGTCTAGCAAATAAAGATAAAATTAACTAAATAAAGGAACAGAGTGTGGGCTATTTGTAAATTCCAAAATATGCATTTATTCAAAAAATACCAATAATTAAACCATTATGTTAACATTAATAGTTCATTTTACAAGAAGTTACTATATTTTCCATAATAAACAAAGCATATTTAATGAAGAGTGGAATTGCTTTACAGATTTTCAAATTTTTTATAGACTAACTTAATAGAAGATAACTATGATTCTGCATTCAATTGATTAGAAGATATGGTTTTCATACATGAACAAAATATATTCTTATGGAGAAATGTGCTTGTAAAGCAAGATTATTTTAAATTTCTTTTTTTTAAGTGAAATACCAAGATTTGATTATTTGTAATTTTTGATGGCAGTTATAGTATCAAATCTTAGAATATCAATGAACTTTTATACTTTTACTTTATAATCCAATGCTGTATCTTGTACTGTGAATGGCTTTTTTACCTGTGTATTGATCGTTTGGAAAATAGGAATTTTGCTGATCTTCCAAATGGTAACACATGATTTTACACAATATTAAAAATCACATTCTTTAATACCATCACTCATGTCATCTGACAAGTCTTCAAGTATTTGGAACCTGTCATGATGGATGTGAGAAGTCTCATTTTTTCTGAAAGCTCAGATTTTTCATTGATAAGCATGCTTAGTTGTTTGTTTCAAAGTAAAAAGCTCACTTGATTCATTTATTAGAAAATATATTGCAAATATCTAAATATGAAGGTTCATGGTTGATCAATCACTTGTTCTTTCAAGTAAAAATGTCATTTCCCAGGGCAGAAATACCCCTCATCCATCTCTTAACCCAGTCACATGTGAGCTTTTTGTTCACATAGCCATATTACTCAGAAATATGCTAGTACTTCCAATATTATCACAGAAAATATTTAAAAGGCATATACTCAAGGGTAAAGACTCCACAGGATTAATAATTGTCAAGTTTCAACTAAAGACATTTTAAAATGAAACTGGCTACTCTGAGTGCCTGGCAGTGAGCACTGCAAGGCTGCTCATATATTTTTGTGCCCCTGCCTTGACTCATGCCAATGTACTAGAGCCAAACATTGTTTTTGCACTGTCAGTTGAAGTTTCAATACAATGATAAAGACAGCTTCATTGTATTAGAAAAATAGCTTTGACCCAGTGGATCCTCTGAAAGGATCCCTGGAACCCCCATGGTTCTCTGGACTATATTTTGAGAACTGCTGTTCTATGTGATTTGAAAATTCAGAATAAATATAAGGCAATGTAAATATAAGAAGCTTGCAATTACAATAATTAAGTTGATGCAATCTCAAGCTGAACAATAATATATTCAAAATAAAATGCAATTAAATGTAAATATTTTTAGTTACAATACCATTACCTAAACACAAAACTTTAGAGAACAGAGAGGAACAGAATGTTGGCATTTCAAAACCAAAACAAAACTTCTCAGTTCATGGGAAATTTTACTTTAGAGGCAAAGATTTAGAAGTTTACATGATTTATCATTTAGTTACCAATAGAGCTGAAATGGACTTCTCCTCATGCTATTTTGGAAATAATTCTAGCTTGATCAATTTTTGAAGATGGTCTCAGATATTTTCTCCACAAACTGAGTCATACATCTTTCCAAATGCTTCTTGGAGATCTCTGTCGGAGAACTTGTTTCACTGAACATTGTACCACAAAATTCTTGAAGGCAAATACCACATCCTTCCTCTCCATGATGCACACCGACCATTTATAGCAATGGCTGGCATACAGGAGTTAAGACTTGGGAAGCTTTTTTCTTTGTCCTTGGTTTAGTAAATAAACAGAATTTACGGTTCTAACTTCTTTCCATGTGTTACCTAATCATCACAACAAACATATGGTATATGTATATGTAGACATATATATTCTAAATTCTATAACAAATAAATATATAAATATATTTATTTGTTATAGAATAAATATATAAATGGTAATAATATAAATATAAATATATAAATAAATATAAAAAATATATAAATATATAAAATATAAATATATAATTAAATATAAATAAATATATAAATATTTATATATTTATATATTTATAAATATATAAATATTTCTTTTATATATTTATATATTTATACATATTTTTATATTTTTATATTTATTTTTATATATTTATTTCATTTTTTCTGAAAGCTCAGATTTTTCATTGATAAGCATGCTTAGTTAAATAAATATATAAATATTTAATCCAAATAAATATATAAATCCTTATTATCCAATACTGATTTGTGGCAGAGTTCAGATGTGAGTCCATCTACAGAGTTATATTGAAATGGTAATGTCTGAATTGAATAAGTAAATGTTACTTTGAAATTTCTTTAAAAATATGTATGAATAAATATCATTTTGTAAGTCCTTGAAGATATGTTCATTTAATTTCTTTATTGAATTACATGGAAGTACATTTTCTTGTACATTACACCAATTTTGTTCTTAAATTTAAAATTTGACAACATTTCGCCAAGGAGGAAATCACTTCATATGGATATTCATATTGATATAAATGCTCTGAGCATATTTATACTTCAGTAATATTTATCTTTCTTCTTTTAAAAAAAAGTGAGGAGGCTCCATCCTCTGAAGTTAGCATTATATTAGTAAGAGTTCATAACCAAATGCTGAATTGAAGTAAATGGAGAGCAAATTACCTTCTGCTTTGAAATTTACCAGAATTTTTTTCCTGGATAAAAATGGTTTTCTGTGGGGTTCACAATAATATAAATAGACTTTTAAAATTTTATTTGACTATTTATCAAGATGGTGTTCATGCAAAACTAAATTAATTGCTTATCTGTCAAATATCTCAGTTTGATAGCTTCTACTTTAGGGAAATTTGCTTTAGAAAATGAAAGTATGTGATTATTTGACTTGCTTTCTGTCTAGTTACTAGCACTCACATTTTGTAGCCTCAGAAAAGCTTTTTCGAGATGTAATACCACACACTTCAGAATTTTGCTTATAAACATAATCTGTCACTATGCACATAATTTTGCTATTTATCACATTTTTCTAACAATATTGTTTGGATGGAATGGAGTTTTACATTACTGTTCTGACCTGAAGCATTTTGTAGGAGGATCAAAGCAGCCAAACTTCTCTTTTTTCTCTAGTAGTTTCTTCCCCTCAAAGCTGTACCTAATAATAAAAATACTGTGTATTGGACCCAGTCATATAATACTAAGTATACTGCTAGATGACTAGAAAGATTAATGTGTAAGGGAAGTTGACAGGGCTCAAATGACAAGGGGATAGAATTTACATGTGAATCCTACTCAATGTAGAATATGAGCTTTCAAGTTGGACACACCTTGGTTTAAATTCTTCTTAGCAATTTAATAAACCTCTGTGAGAATTAGTTTATTAAATTACAAAATAGAGTTAATGCCTATCAACATAGCTTTATAAATATTGAATTTAATATATAAGTATATAAATATTACATCTAATTTTATTGATTATGATTATATCATGTAGTGTCAATATATAATCAGATATATACTGTCATATCATATCATATTATATAATCCCATATACTGAAAATTTCCTATCATATAATAGGCATAAAAGTATGTGAACACTCAAAATTAACTACATTTGTCTCACATTCTAGGTTGAGGTAAACATAAGCAATGGTCTACAACTTGAATGTAGGTTTACTAGTACTACAGATTAGCTGGCAATGAAGCTAGCAGATCCAAAGTTGACGGAGACACAATCTGAAGCAAGTGTTCACTCACACAACTGAGTAATTAAAATCATCTGTAACATGTAGATAACAGCATATTTTTGCTTTTAACATTTAGGTCTCATTGTTCTTTTGTTTTCTTGTTGCTTGTGTTTAGTTTTGAATGGTCTTACAAAACACAGAAGCATGCAGAAATGAGGTCATCTGAATGGGATTTTGTCAAAGGTGGTCATAAACCTTTAAATTGAAGAATTTTGTGTTTACCATTGTAGATGACTGATAAAAATTTGCATATAAATATCAATAATCTAGTCCCTAAGCCATATTTTTAGAAGCATAACACAAACAGCCCATTTTGATATTGATTACAAAATATAACTGGTTTTCAAGCAAAAACATAAACACTAATAAACTTGTCCCATAACATTAAATCTCTGTGTTATTAAAAGGTTATTGTCTATTTTAAACAATGTGCCCAAATCGTCACACAGCTATTTAATCCTGGACCAAGGAAGTCATTTATAGATTTAATTGGTGCCAAAGGTCATGGCTTTTGCAATATAATGTTATACCTTTCTGAAATTATCTCTCTTTTTACCCATAAAATAAGAATGATTATGTGTATTTCATAATCGTATTTCAGAATTTTTTCTTTTTTTTTTTTAACCAAGTATTGAACCCAGGGGCACTCAACCACTTAGCCACATTCCAAGGCCCCCCTTTTTTTTTAAAAATTTTGAGACAGGGCCTGGATAATTTGGAGGCTGGCTTTGAACTTGTGATCCTCCTCTGTCAGCCTCCTGAGCTACTGGATTACAGACATGTGCCACCTCACCTGGCTTGTTCAGGATTTCTTAACCTCAGAACTACTATTAATACAGTCCTTTGGTGTGAGTGGCTGTCCTGTATATTGTAGATGTTTGGCTTCATCTCTGGCCTCTACCCTTCAATAAGCATCTAACTTCTCCCTTTTTACAACTTCAAATGATACTGGGAATGAGAAAACAAAACTTCTCTGGGCTTAGAGCCAATATTATGGTGAAAATATTTAGCATAACATAGTACCTGAGATATCAATAGTATGATTAGTAAATATTGTTGCATTTGCATTATATAGTTAACATTTATACAAACATTAATAAGATTTTTAACATTTATTTTACTTAATACAAATCTTTAACAACCAAGATTTTAAACAGTAAATAACTTTTGTCTTCAGAAAGAATTTCAGCTTTCTTTTTTCTTTTAATAAAATAAAGGTTTTTTTCTTAATCACTGTCACTTATGAAATAAATCATTATACAAACTCTAATTCTCAAAGCAAAAGCTGTAGCATCTGGCATAATAATTAGTAAGTAAATAGCACTTTGTCATATTTGCATCAAGTAGATTAAGAGAAACAACTATATTGCATTTCTTTATAGGCTTTAAGGACTCTGAGATAACTGCTCACATTACTTTATATTTAAACTATATAACAGATGGATACTGTGATGAGTTGCCCACATCATCATTCAGATCAGAATTATTGATCTCCTTAGTGGTCAAGAGGGTTCTTTTTCATAGCCCCAAACTGAAACCTTCTTCGGGAACCTCTCTCAGTTAATGGAGGTGCCTTGCCCATGTCGATGCTCCTTCCCTGGAGATAATCTATATTTGATACTTTAATAAGGCTGGAATGCAGAGGCTCGACACCCTGTCCTCAATTCAGGACAACTCTGAAGGGTCACATCAGCTTTAGAACTCTTCATGGGATCAACCAATTCCTTTGATGCCATACAAGTGTTAGTCTCTGAATGTGATTCCTAGGAACCAGACCTAAAACAACTTGTACTAGGAATACTCTTAAAAAGTAGGCTCAACAGTGACATTTTGGAGATATGAGAACCCCATCACTGATTGAAGCTGGAATGTTGACAGCTTCCAGCAGGCTTTACTGGTGAAACTACTAGAATGTCGACTTGTAACAAACTAGGATGAGATAGGAATGGAAGATACTGGCCTTGCCAATTTCACAAAACTCTTAGAAAAAGTGAAGTCAATGGCCCACTTTAAATGAAGTACACTTACAAGAACTACAAAGTTAGGTAGAAGAAGAATAAAAAAGTTCATAGACATGAGGATGAGAGCAGGCCACAAAATACAGGAGTCTCCTTTGTCTTGTGGAAGAACTTGGAAAAGATTCCTTCTCTCAGCATTAAAGAATGAGCAGACAAGTTATTGCTGATATCATTGAGGAGCCTCTCCTCTTGAGATCAAGGCTGATGGTAGGATAGTAAGGAAGATATTAAAACTGTATAATAATAGAAATGTCATAAATGGATGAATATTGTTAAAAGTGAAATAAAATTATAGAAATCTGGTGGGAAACTTAAATGTCAGAAGCAAAGTGAATGCAGTTTAACTGGTGGAAAAAAGGGGCCTGACCCACAGAGACTTTATAGACAAATAATACAGCACGATATCTCTAGATGTAATACACTCAATAATAAATCAGAATAGTTAAAAATATATCAAGGATGGAAGATGGAAAGCAGAGGTCAACCATTCTGGTAAAAAAGGTCATACATAATCCTTTGCCAAGTTTCTGGACTTGAGCCAGGGTTCAGATCTAAAACCCACAAATCAAAGAAAATCCATGTTGTGCCAAGCCTCTATTAAAACTAACAGTGATTATTTATCCTAAAACTAGTTTTTAGATTCTCTGAGATTTTCTATATAGGCAATCAGATCATATGAAAACAAAGATGCAAAGAAAAATGCAAAAAATTAAAAAAAAAGAAAACAGAGATGCTTTCATTTCTTCCCACTATTTACTTATTTTTCCTTATTTATTGATGAGAGCAGTACAAGTGGCAAAAACAGACATTCTGCTCTATCCCTACTCTCAGGGGAAGGTATTCAGTCTTCGACCATCAGCTAAGATATTGGCTGCAGGTATTTGTGTAGATGTTATTTTTCAGGCTTAGGGAGTTTCTGTCTATTCTTAGATTTTCCCAAGGGGTTCTATTATGAGTAAATGTTAAATTAGATACCCAAGTGTAAAAAAATGATCAATACCTTGCACATAAAAGAAAAATTAAATCAAAATAGATGATACAGATAATAGACTTAAATTTAAACTTATTATTACACTACTTCAAAAGAAGAAAACAATAGAAAATCTTTGTGACCCTGGGTTAGGCAAGTATTTCATAGGTAAAACAACTAGAAGCAGGATATACAAAAGCAAAGATGATAAAGCAGCTTCACCAAAGTTAAGAATTTCTATTCTTAGAAGCTGTTAAGAGAAGAAAAATACAAGCCATTATCTAGAAAAAATATTTCAAATCACATATCTGCTAAAGTATTTATATGTGAAAATATAAAGAACACTAAGAACCCATTAAAGCTAAAACAATTCAGTGATAAAATGGGCAAAAGATTTGAATACACAATTTACTAAATAAGCTATATGGATGAGACAAAAGCGTATCAGAAGATGCTTGACATTATGTCATTAGGTAAATACAAATTTAAATCATGAAAGGGCTGGAGGTGTAGCTCAGTGGTAGAGGTGTAGCTCAGTCCCCAGGCACACAAAACAAAAACAAAAAAAACAACAAAAAGATCAAAGAAAAGAAACACAAAACACGAGATACACAGTATAATTATTAGAATAGCTAAAGTTAAAAATATTGACAATACTAGATGCTGAATAAAGTATAACATTTCCATATATTGCTGTCATGAATATAAAATACCACAACCACTTTTAAAAAAAATTTTGGTATTTTTTTATAAAGTTACCAAAAAGTTACCATATGACTCAGAAATTTAGATCACAGGTATTTACCCAAGTGAAAAGCCAATCTGTATTCACTCAAAGCCCTTGAAGGCAAATTTTTGAGTCATTTTATTTGTAATTGCCAAAAAGCCTCCACATATTCCTCACCAGAGAAAAGAAAAACTGCGACATAGTCAAAGTGTAATAGTACCGAGTGATGAAAGGAAATAGAGTACTCTAAAAATCTGGGTAAGTCCCAAGTGCATTAAGCTAAGTGAATTGAGCCAGTCTCTAACAACAGCATGCTGCAAGGTTATATTTATATGAAATTCTGCAAAAGACAAAACTGTATGAAGAGAACAGTATGTTCAGAAATAAGGAAGGAGAGGGTTGGAACTGACTAGCAAGGGCTTGGAAGAATTTGGGGACTTGATGGAACTATTCCTCATTGGGGGAGGAATTATGACCATATATATCTGCTACAAAAGGACAGATAAAATATAATTTATTGCACTTAAATTATAGCTTAATTTAAAAATCTAATCTGCATCTCTGAAACCAGAAGTAACAATTAATTGAAAAGTAGTTAAATTATTGAGAGTAAATGATCTATATAGATTAAAATATTATGACATTCATTCAAGAATCTGCCATTTGAAAGAAAAAATATTTTTGAAGACTGTATTAGTTTAGTAGGGCTGCAGTAACAAAACAGACTGAGTGGCTTAAATAACAGAAAATATATTTTCTCAAAGTCTGGAGTCAAGAAGCCTGAGGTCTGAGGTCCAGGTGTCAGCATGGTTGCTTCTCTGAGGGAGGTCTCCCTGGCTTACACATAACCACCTTTTCCGTGTTTGTGCACATTGTCTTTCCTCTGCACAGGTTTATGTGCCCAGGTTTCCTTTTTCTATAAGGACTTTGGTCTTAGGCCCCCTAATGATCTTTCTTTAACTCAGTTACTTTTTAAAGATCCTATTTCCAAACATAGTCAAATTCTGAAGTACTGGGGCTTAGGATTTCAACATATGACTTGCGGAGGGAAGTAATTTAGCCTAAAACAAAATGAAGTTTCCAATTATTTGCATTATGAGAATTATGCAAAATAGTATAAAATCATGATTAAAACTCATATGGATTAAATTTTAATGTATTAATTCCTGATACACAAATATCCCAATTTAAATACCAATTCAAGCAACTATTGTTCTTCATGTGATGATGGTTTCATATTCAAGTATTTTCCAAGTCACCTTTTTTGCACCCTGGATATGAAGGTAAATTACAGTGCAACAAATACTTGCAATGTTATTATTGGGATTCCAATCTATCCCAATATCAAAATTTCCCTTTTCCCAGCAGTACCAGAGGCTGAGGCAGGAGGATCGCGAGTTCAAAGCCAGCCTCAGCAACTTAGCAAGGACCTGACCAATTTAGTGAGACCTTGTCTCTAAACAAAATATTAAAAGGGGCTGGGCCTGCACTTTGGGAGGCTGAGACAGGAGAATCACAAGTTCAAAGCCAGCCTCAGCAAGGGCGAGGCGCTAAGCAACTCAGTGAGATTCTGTCCCCTCATAAAACACAAAGTAGGGCTGGGGATGTGGCTCAGTGGTTGAGTACCCCTGAGTTCAGTCCTCAGTACTAAAAAAAAAAAAAAAAGAAAAATAAAGGGTAGTGGGTGTTGCTCAGTGGTTATTCACCCCTGGGTTCAATCCCTGGTACCAAAAACAGACAGACAAACAAACAACAACAAAAATATTCCAACTTCCCTCCTCCTGAGAGAAACCAAGTGGCTCATATTTTATCACAAGTCCACTTGGAATTTGTTGTTTGGGTGTCTGTCTGTTTGATCATCAATTTTCCATGTGGTGAGCCAGTGCTATCAAAAAAGGAAGAACATCATTGACCACTATTACAAAAAAAAAAAGCAAGGACATTGCTACTTCTTTAGGATTGCTCCTCTTACCATGGTTTTCAGGCCATGCACAGGCCCATCTCCTGTTACTTTTGATCATGAATACTGGTGCTCAGCCTATTCCTTTTGAAATAAGAACACAAGAATTTTTGTATATTTAAAATTCAACAAGAAGATGATTGTGTTACTTCAAAGTTGATATGTCTAAAGGAAGATTTTGTTTTGGTGTCAGAATTTTTTTAGACAATAAGCACATACACTTCTAGGTATCATTATTTGTTCTTGTTCCCACAAAGGAAATAGAATTTAGGATATGTTAGGTTAATGCTGTGACTGATAGTCTGTGCAGATTGCACACAAAGATATGCATGCAGTTCCATTCATCTCACACTATATTCTTATCTTGTAATCAAATAATTGAATCAATTTTCAGGTGGAATAAGTTTCTGCTAATATTTGTCAAGAACTCTTCCTTTCAAGTCTATTTAACTACAAATTGTTACTTCACTCATCCCTTGGATATGAAACCAATTTTCCTTTATAGCTTCTGTATCAGTCTGGAAAAGAGTGTAGAAAAGTGCCATAGGCATTTTGATCAGCCAAATAAATTAGTTCTCAAGCTGAATGCAAACATCTTCATAGAGTAACATTTACAAAAGAAATTGTAGATGAGGGACTCCAGAAGGAAATTTCTAATTTACCATTGAGCTATTCAGTAAATAATCTTTCAAACTCTGATAATATCCATGGATATAGAGGCCTTTTCCCTAAGGAAAAAACACAATAATTTAAAAAATGTCTTTTTTATTTTCTTTGTGTATGATATTACTTAAATCATCATCTAAATCAGCATTACTCTATTGTGGTGTTCTTGCTATTTTGGGCAGAATAGGTCTTTGTCAGTGGATACAGGTGCTTTCCTTTGCATTGCAAAGTGTTTGCTAGCATCCTTAGTCTCTACCCTCTAGTTTCCAGAAGGAAATACCCTTCCCCAAGGTGCAACAAACTATGATATTTCCTGATATTGCCAAATGTCCTCTTGGGGATAAAATTGCCCTTAAGTGAAAACCATTGATCTACATATGTCTACCCAGTTCTTTTCCTGTGATACCAAGGGTATTTAATTTCAACCCTGGGCACCACAATCAAACGTTTTTTGGAACTCTGGCATTTCAGTATGCTGAAATTGAAATGCACTTCATGTGAAGTAATGCAAGTGGTCATTGAAGTAAATAGCCATTGTTAGGGAGAGAATCTATGAGAAAATAATAAATTTATGAGAATCTATGAGAAAATAATAAATTTCTTCAATTAGTAGAAAGGAGTCACTTGAGCTAAGAATTTATTTTTTCCATGTATATTCAGGAGCTGAGTAAGACTAATGAGTGGAGGTTATAGTGAGAAAGATTGAAACTGAATAGAAGAGGAAATTAAATAATGACTTACTAACATGATATTTTAATTTTTATTATTTCAGTTAGTACTGAATCTGAACATTTTATATCTATTCATCATATGTTATCTTATATTGTGAATTGTCAATTCAGGTTATTTATACAATTTACTATTGTTTTTATATTTTCTTTTCTTTGGTACCAGGATTGAACCAGAGGTCCTTTACCACTGAGCTACAACCCCAGCTCTTTTTATTTTTTTTTATTTTCAGACAAGGTCTCACTAAGTTGCTCAAGCTGGGCTCAAACTTTTGATCCTTCTGCCTCAATATTACCAGTGACTGGAGTAACAGGTGTGCACCACCATGCCAGGCTATATTTCTTAATTAGTAGAGGCCTTTTGCATATAATATTTATAATATATAAATTTGCATATAATATATAATACATGTATTTTATACACTCCCCCACACACATGCACACACACACACATCACTTTGTTTTGCATATTTTTGATAGAGTTCTTTTTTAAAAAAAGAAAGACAATCATGTTCTCCAAGCCATTGATTTGTTGCTATTGTTTTCTTCTATTTTTTTCTAGAAGTTCTTTCCTATAATTAAAAAAAAATCACCTGTATAACTCCTGAATCTGTTTGCTTTTTCATTTGTGTGGTTTCATATTATATCCATAAGTTCCAAAGGACTCTTAATGCCATGCCAATGAATCTTGAAAAAAAGGGAAAATAATTAGTTTACTGAGTGCCTACAACATGGATGATATAGAGCTCTATGGTTTGCAAGTCATAACATATTTAACCTTATTTATTGTGACATTATAGCAACAAAGTATGATTATTCTTGGCTTATAGATGGGGATATTGATACCTACAAAAGTATAATGATTTTATCAATGACATATAGCTGTTAAGTGGTGGGGCAGAAATTTAGACCTGTTCTCTTTGATCTAAGGTTCATGTTCTTTCAATTACATCAATGTTCTGTAAATGATAAGAGGCCTCTCTGACTGTTGGGTAAAAAAAATTATGTGTTTCAAACTGTACTTTAAGAAACTAAATTTGCTAACCGCAAATTTTCTCCTTTGTGAAAACCTTGGTTTTCACAAAGGAGAGTCTGAAAGCTATTCAAACAGCCCAGGTCAAGGATAATAAAATCCTTAGATCTGAATGAAAGCGATAACTGGAAATTGAAGGAAAGAAATAGAAGAGATATTTTGGAGGAAGTGACAGGACAGGATAATGAACTCAATTTTGGGGCAAGTAAGCACAAGCGTTAAAGGTGATTAGGAATTTTCTGACAAATCATCTTTGAAAAAATGTGTAAGGAGTTTTTCAAATATGAAGGTTTTCTAAGGAAGATTGTTAGCTCAATTTTGAACATTCTCAAGTGTCAGATGTAGGGGAAAGGCCTCCTGGTAGCAATTTAGAGTGTAAGATAATATCTTCAGAGAATACAAAAAAAAAGAGATTAGAATTGAATATAGAGATAGGGTCATCTATACTGATTTATAGAAACAAGGGCTAGAGTTGAAATAAGGATAATCATGGACAGATACTTGAGAAATTACTAAAAAGTAATGAGAAAAGAAAATCTAGTTACGAATAAGGAGTAAAGAATTAGAAAGAAATACAAATAATTTTTATAAAAAGAAAACAATCAGTTGCAAACATTATAAACATTTGTAAGCAACAAATGATACATATTCTCAGTGTTGTAGCCATATGCCCTCACACTAACTGGGTTTGTCCAAAGCTGCCCAAACTCCAGCTCCATCACTTGCACTGCCTGAAAGCTTTACTCTAGTCCCAGAACCTGCTGTGCTTGCTCATACCACAGGCTAGTCTCAGAGAATTTCTCTGTAATCCCAGTAGTCCTCAACCAATACTTGATCTGACCTGGCAAATGAATTGTCCCAGCTCCCCTGCAGTTCCCCAGCTTGCTTGATGGTTAAGTTACTCGCAGGGGCAACATTACTAATAACAAAGACTTTATTGCTAGTCTTCTATTTTATCCTTGCCCTATTACTGTTTCCTTGAATCACTAAATACATTTCTGGTGCTCTTGAGCTCAAATTTTCCTCAAGGTCAGCTTTGTGGAGAAACCAAATGAAAACAGAACCTGAGGAATGATAGCAGTCATTAGGGACAGAGAAGTCATTGTTGACTTTAACGACAGCCCTCACAAGTGAGGCGTAGGTAAACTGGATGATGAAAACTTAGAATGAGAGTTGGAAGTGCCATGTAATTTGAGAAAAGGACTTAATATTGGTCTAATTAAAAAGTACTGTCTAGAGCAAAGTAAAGGGGATAATGAGGATCTGGAGAAGATTGCATGAAATTTGGAGTAGTTGTGAATAATTAGATAGAACACCAATTAGTGTCAAAATATTTTAAGACTGTGTCAAGTAATAAAAAATGATTTTTTTTCCCAGTAAGACCTGTATAGGAATTCTGGCCTTTTCTCACTAACTGTGTAACCATGCATGAGATATTTAATATATATCTCTGGCCTAATTTTCTACCTCTATGAAATGGAATAATTAGATTCCTCAATTGGGGATTCATGAATTAAATGCAGCAACATGTAGTGCTGACTAAAATATGGCAAATGATTAATAAAAGTGAGCTCTTACTCAATCTGAGATAATCCAGTGGACATTTTATTGCATGAGTTCAGAATAGCAATTTTCAGCTCGGTGTTATGTAACTTCAAAAAAAATCAGACTTCTCGTCTCTATTACAGAAATCTTGGGATAAGAAAGAAATAATTGTTCCAAGTTCTTCCTTTCCCAGGGGTTCTAATACATGTATCGGTCCTATTTTTGATAACCTACTGTATTTGTCTCAGCGTGCACTTAAAAATGGCAACAAAAATAAAAGTTACTTCAGCTTCAGTTTTGTGGATGTTTTACGTGGGTATTATTTTTCAGACTACGAATGATATCTGATTATTCTGGGAAAACTCAGACTTGACTTGAGTTTTCCTTTTCAGCTTTTATTTATAGATCAAAACAGTGTACTAAATAGCAAGTTGAGAAGAATTTCTCAAGCACACATTTTTATGTTCCCAAAGCAAGTAAAAACCTCACATGAACCTTCTTGTTCTTAATAGATATTCCAATTTATTTAAAAGGGTTTCTTTCTTAAAGATAGATTTGCTTTTTATATAATTCAACAGGATTTTTTCTAATGTTCTTTAAACATCGCACTGCGGTAGAAAATGTTACTCTATTTTATTTCTATAGCTGCCCCCCAAAATGTGTGAATTTTCCATGTGCTATATATTTTAAACAGACATTATCAATACATTCAGTCTTGGGGGTCAGTTACTCATAGCAAAGGGGAAACAAAAAGTTTGAGTATTAGTTTTGAATATTCTGGCTCTTGAATAGGATTACTCTAGTTTTCTACTTGCAGAATGGAAGCTTCCTATCTTTACAAATCTAGATTAAATTTCAATGCAGAACAAAACTAAAAGGTTATCAGAAAGCATTTCAATTGCATTGAATTGTACATGAAATTATTTAAAAAAGTTATGCAAAGAAGGCTCCTGTTGGCAGTCATAATAGAATCTGTGCCTTCATACACTTGTGTTCTTTTAAAATTATTCAACATTGACTTTTGAAATTTACTATTTCATATGCTCTGTGTTGGACACAAAAAACATAGAAATGAATAACTCACAGTGCCTTCCCTCAAGGATTTTACCATCCAAGAAGACTGTTAATCAGTCTGCTTCCCTTTTTTGCATATGAATTATAAATGTGGGTGTTCCTTAACCAGGAATTCATCAACTTTAGTTAAATTTTTTTTTCTTTTTCTGATTCTATGACTTTTACAACTTTGGCACCAATCTACTAAATCTTAGATCTAGTCTTCCTTGTGGGTAGCCCAGAGTAACAAAACAAACTCCTAATTGGTATCTCCATTGAAATAATTCTGGACATTTTAAACTTAAAATTCTAAAACCTTGTCCTACCCAAGATTTTCCTACTACCTTCTATGATGTGCTCAGGGCCGAAAAGTAGGAATGATCCTTTAACCTTTTGATTCCTAACATCTCTCATCCAGTACATCTATAAGCATTTCAGTTCTGGCTGTTCTGACCACCTCTGTCATTTACCTAGTCTGGACATTTTCACATTCACCCTTAGTACTACCTTAACTTCACAGCTTACCTCATTTCTATCCTACCCTGTAGGTCCACTGAACCCCCAATGTAAGTTTTACATCATGTAAATAGATCATATCCCACAAAATGTTGTCATAGAGTATTTTCCATGCCTCTGATCTTCTACCCTTCCAGAGTCTTCCATCACACATAGAACAATATTTTTAGAAAATTCTTGCATATTACTATGACTTTGCCCATTTCTTAATTTCACTCCTCATGTGTTTACTGTCTCCCTGTTTTTTTCTCATTCTTAAAATTGTCCAATTTTTAAAGATTCATAGGCTTTGTCTCCATTGTTTTACTATTTGTCATTTATTTACACTCTATTCTCTACGTCCTTTGTTCTGCTTGCTTTGAGTTTTGTTTGCTTTTCATTTTCTGGTCTCTTAAAATCAAAGTTTCAGTTACTATGATATTTTTTCTTTTTAAATCTAAATTTTAATGTTCATAATTTTTCTTCCAAACACTCCCATAACTTTGGAGACATTTCTCTTATCATCTCAAAATATTTTTCCATCACTCATGATTTCTTTTGGATTCATTATTTATTTAAATATATATTGCCCAATTTCCACATATTTGTGGCTTTCTCAAATTTCCTTCTGTTATTGATCCTTAATATCATTCTATCATTGTGAAAAAAAATATTTCATGGAATTTAAACTCTTTTAAATGTATTGAGTCTTGCTTTACGGTGAGATATATAGTCTATACTGCAGAGTGTTTCACATGTGTTTTTTGTTTGTTTGTTTTGTTTTGTTTTTTTGATACTGGGTATTAAACCCAGGGACACTCAATCCCTGAGCAACATCCCCAGCTTGTTTTTTTGTTTTTAATATTTTATTTAGAGACAGGATTTTTCTAAGTTGCTTAGAGCCTCGCTAATTTGCTGAGGCTGGCTCGGAACTTGTGATCCTCTTGCCTGAGACTCTGGAGCTGCTGGGATTACAGGCATGCACCACCATACCTGGCTTCACATGTGCTTTTGATAAATATGTAACTTAACTCCATCTGCAGTTTTTCAGTTAAAAACCTGGTCTAAAAGTGTTAAATGAAAAATTCCAGAAATAAACAATTCATAGGTTTAAAATTATACACTGTTCTGAGCAGTACAATAAAAACTTGTATTGTTCTCCTTTAAAATCATCAGCATCTGAATCATCCCTCTGTCCAGCAGGTACACATGTTTACACTAAACGCTTGTTAGCCCTCTCAGACATCAGATTGACAGCATCTCAGAGCATGTATGCAAGGAACCCCTATTTTATACTTAATAAGGGCTCCAAGGTAGAGTATTGATGTTGGCAATTTGGATAGAACAAAGAGAAAACATAATTATGCTTCAGGTGCAAAGGTAAATGGAAAGAAAAGG
Organism: Geosciurus inauris; assembly: GCA_004024805.1. Taxonomy (NCBI): domain Eukaryota; kingdom Metazoa; phylum Chordata; class Mammalia; order Rodentia; family Sciuridae; genus Geosciurus; species Geosciurus inauris. The sequence continues at coordinate 128,154 of PVHX01004056.1, forward strand.
AATAATATGTAGCTCAGCCAAAGTAGGTGATCCTCCTCTGACACATAATGAGAAGGTCAGTAATAGTCTAATGCTGTGTCATGAAGCTGTCATTCACCTCACTGCATCACAGTACATAAGCCCTGTGTCATCTCACCTCATCAAAAGTAGAGTAAGCACAGGACAAGAAAGTACTCTAAGTGTAAGAGACACCACACTCATGTAACTTTTCATAATTATTCTATTTTACTATTAGTTGTTGTAATTCTCTTACTTTGCCTAATCTATACATCAAATTTTAGCACAGGTGGAATATTTAATCAATTTTTATTTAATGTTGTTACTGATAAGACTTACAACTGCTATTTTGCTATTTGTTTTGTCTTCCATCTTTTTGATGTTATTTCTCTAATTATCATTATTGCTTTTTTGCTAAATAAATATATTACATATACAACTTTAATTTCCATACCATTTTGTTTTTAAAGAGTTTTGTTAGTTATTATTAATCATACATCTTTATGGGATATAGTATGATAATTTGATACATGTATACAATGCACAAAGATCAATTTAATGCAGTTACCATTTCTTTTACTAGCTATTTCAATTTTTTTTAAAGTAATTCTCCTGGAGACTATAATTAAAATCTTACAATTTACTTTGGACTGATACTAATTTCAATAATATCCAGAAACATTGCTACCATATTCTTTCATATTCTTGTGATTCCTCTGTGTTCTTATTGTTATACAAAGTGCATCATTATACTTTGTATGCCCACTCAGAATTACAAAATATTATAGACTGAGTGGCTTATAACCAAAAGACATTTATGTCTTATAGTCTGGAGTTTGAGAATCCTAAGGTCAAGGTGCCAGCATTTTCTCTATCTTCTGAAGAACTTTCCTGTGGTTCCTGGATGGTGCTTCTAGCTTTGGTTTATCTAGTGGAGGGCCAGGGAAGTTCTCTGAGACCTCTTTCTAAAGGGCACTAATCACATTCATGAGGACCCTACTCATCCCATTCAGAAGCCCCACTTTCTAAAGCCATTGTAAAGCCAGATAACCACAAGGAGGCAAACTAAAACCTCTGGGCAAGGCTTTATTGGAAATACATGCTGTCGGGCTGAACTCTCCTGTCCATCAGAGTGTGTCCAGGAGAGTGGCCCAAGTGTTCCGCAGTAAAGAAAATTTAAAGGGCCCGGTAAGGAAGGGGAGGGCTTAAGGCAGGAATGAAGGGGCTATGAGATAGGAAGAGGAGGTATCTAGAGTCCTGTGTCCCCTGGGATTGGTCAGGGAATCCTGCCGAGGTAAGAGTCCTTCCAGGATGAGTCAGGAAAAGTCCACTGATTGTTAGGAGGTGCCATTGCTCTTACATATCAGCGTCTGGTAGGCTGTTCCTTTGAGCATGCGGGCTGCTTGATGCTTCATTCCCCGAAGCTGCTCCAAACCCACACCCTACACCTGCCGCAGCTGGCCGCGGAATCCACCAAGCTGCATGTCCTGCGTCTACTGCTGCCTCATGGAGCTCGCCATGTTGTACGCTCTGCGTCTACCTTGCAAAAAGAAACGAGATCTCCAGCCAACCTAACAGCCATCATTAATGATTAGGCTCCAATATATGAATTTGACAGGAACACAAACACTTAGATCATAGCATAATTATTAATTTGTGTGGATTTTAAGTATAGGTAAAAAAAAGTTACAAAGAAAGATAATATATATCTCATCTTTTATGTTTTCCTATGTGGAGCTCATTATGGTGGCTTTTATTAATTTCATTGTGTTTTTTTCATTTCAGCTTAAAGGATACTATTTAGAAGATGCTGTAGTTCAGGTCCACTAGTGAAGAATGATCTCTTTTTGTTAATCTGGGAATGTCTTAATTTCTGCTTTATATTTGAAAGGTAATTTGACTGATAGAGAATTCTTGATTAGTCGTCTTTTGCTTTAAGCCTTTAGAATATGTCCTCCTAGTGCCTTTGTAAATTCCAGTTTCTGTTGAGAGAACATCTCCCATGTTCAGAATCACTTCTCCCTTGTTCCTTCAAGACCACCTCTGTCTTCGGCTTTCAAAAGTTAGATTTTTGTATGTCTATGTGTTGATCTTTGAGTTTATCTTACCTGGTATTTGTTGAGCCTCTTGTATGTGTAGACTAATATTTTTCATGAGATTTTAGAAGTTTTGGGCTGTTAATTTTTACTTTCTGTGTTCTTCCTTCTCCCTTCTCCCTCTAGGACTTTCATTATGCATATTTAATATCCACAAATCTTTGATTTTCTGTTTATTTACCTTTTTTTCTTATCGTTCCTCAGGTTTGATAATTTTGGTTGATCTACTTTCAAGTTTATGTATATTTTCTTCTGCCAGATCAAATCTGCTATTGAGTTCCTCTAGCACATTTTTCATTTTGGTATTATACTCCTCAACTGCTGGATATCTAATTTTTAATTATTTATGTATCCTTATTCATAGTCTCACTTGATGAGATTTTCATACTTTCCTTTAGTTCTTTAGACTAAAACAATGTTCTCTGACTATATTTAAAATAGTTGAATTAAATCTTTGCCTAGTAAGTCCAACAAATGTAATTTCTCAGGTACAGTTTCTATTTACTACTTTTTTTTTCTTTTGGTATTGGGGATTGAACTCAGGGGAGATGAACCACTGAGCCACATTGCAGCCTTTTTTAATATTCTATTTAAAGACAGGGTCTCACTGAGTTGCTTAGCTCTCACTTTTGCTGAGGCCAACTTTGAATTCACAATCCTCCTGACTCAGTCTCCTGAGCTTCTGGGATTGCAGGTTTGTGCCACCATGCCTGGCTTACTTCTTTTTTGTTCTTGACTTTAAGGTTTTCTTGCACACCATAAAATTTATAGAAAACTGACATTTAAAAAGTGTAATATGACAACTTTGGAAATTAGATTCTTTTCCCAGGTTTATTTTTTATAGCTGATTTTTGTTGCTTTTGTTGTTACTATGTATTTGCCTAGTGAATTTTCTATAATTAATTTCATAGAGCCAGTATTTTATTGTTATGTATCGTAGTCATTTTTTGTATTGCTGTGACCAAAAGATCTGAAAAGAACAATTAGAGGAGGAAAAATTTATTTTTAGCTCATGATTTCAGAGTTGACTTCCTAGTCCCAGAATAAGGTAAGGCAGATCATCATGGTGGTAGGGCATGTAGGAGAAAAGTAGTTCAGGACATGGCAATCAGGAAGCACAAAGAAAGAAGTCTCTTACCACGTACAAAATAAAAATCCCAAAGCACACCCCTAGTGACCTACCACTTCCAGCCCCACCCTACCTACTTACAGTTACTACTCAGTTAATCCATATCAATTGATTAACCCACCAATTAGGTTATAACACTCATAACCTAACTCACCTGTAAAAATTCTTGCCTTGTCTAACACATGAGTTTTGAGGGGATACCACATATCCAAACTATATCATCATGTATAGCCACTGAAATCTCTACTTGGTTGGTTTGGTGTTTAGCTAGTGACTGGACAGATATTTCCGTAAACATCTTGAACTATTATGTCTTCATGGCTTTGCCAAAGAACTGATTGTGTGTTATAGAGTGTGTGTTGAATTTACAACTCTATCCTAACCTCCAGTTCTTGTTTTCCCAGTGCCTCATAGTCAACCACACATAAGAGGTTAAAGCCTTCACAGATTTTTCTTTAGCATGTATGTATTTGCCTTGTAGGTTTTCAAAGTATACATTTATACTTTTTGAAACCCCTGTGGATTTCTCACTCTTCAGCTTTTTCTTTTAACTCTGCTGGTTAGCTTGTTCATACCATTTACTCTGCTACCTTAGGCAGCTGCAATGTTAAATAATTGCTCATAATTGTTTTCCACAAATGTCCATGTGAAAAATTACCATTTGTCCTGAGCAGTGTCTGAATCACAACAAATGAAGACACACCCCATAAGGGTAGTTATTCCAGGTTCTATAACAAAATATCATACCCTGGAGGCTGTAAACAACAAAAAATTACTTTCCACAATTCTGGAGGCTGGAAGCCTGAGATGTGGGTGCCAACATGGTAGAGTTCTGATAAGTTCTTTCATTAGGTTATGAAGTAAGAGTCCTCTTCTGAGGTGAGAACTGCCAAATTTTGTCATTTCCTCACGTGCAGTAAAAGGAAGAAAGAGCTCTCTGGAGTCACTTTTTTAAAGATACTACCTATCATGAGGGTTCCACATTCACAATCTATTTCCCAATGACCCTACCTCCTAGTTCTATCATATTGGGAGTAAAGATTTCTTCCTTTTCTTTCTTTCTTTCTTTCTTTCTTTCTTTCTTTCTTTCTTTCTTTCTTT